>WEDG01009407.1:0-51873 GCA_017591395.1 Schistocephalus solidus | reverse complement strand
CTTATATCACCCGTCCTCCAAACGATGACGTCATTCGGACGTACAAATTCGGTGGTCCACAGTCTTAAATGCTGCGGTTTCTTTGGATACTAACCATCATCAGAATTCAATTCTGGATCCTATGATGCTGAGGACTTAAGTTCATTGAGGCATTTTCGTGAGATTCTGTTTCATACGCCTAAGTGATCAAGAACGAATCACCCTCGACGTTTCATTATCTCATTCTGAAATGCTACTGCAGTATTACCCTATTCTACCACCTGACTATTTTTTTCCTAAGCAGTTTTTTTCTCCTACCTTCTATTCGAAAAATGAAGGCCTATTGAACTCTGCCTCCATTTTCATGGTAGGAGTTTTTTTCACTGCCTATTTTTTTCTAGTTCACCATTAATTTTAAAAACATTGCTAACTGTTGACATAGCAGGACAATTTATGAATTTGTACATTTTATCTGCACACATTGTCATAACTTTATTTCGTTACTAATGTTTGCTTAGACAGTACCTTCCCGGTGCTAACCAAATATAAATTCTAAATTCTAAATTCTAAACTTGAACCGCTTGAGGCAGCTCGACCAATCTCGGCGCCCCAGTCATCAAGATTTATTTTAAATTCCTTCCTTCGGCATGCACCGTTAGATACCGATAGTTTTTTGGTAAACGCTATAGCAATCGGGAATAAGCTACCCAGAAGTATCAAAATTCAGCAAAGCTTCCCCTTGTTTACGAGATCTGTCACTAGTTTTCTACATTCAGGACACCTTCCAAAAATTTTGGGTGCTTACACTGTGGAAGCTCTCTTCGGTTCTGATGGTGTTCACGGACTCTGAATCCTGTGCCGGACTTCATGCTGAGGGCAATATTGCTGGCTCTGCAGACCTCAATCGGCTGATTCCTCAATCGGCAGTGAACAGCCGTTCGCTGACATACCTGCTGTTGCAGAATACTGGATCCATAACACTGAAAGGAGAAGTACTACAGGGTGCACTTGTGTCAACCCTTCTCTGTTCTTACCTTTAATCACTCAATTAGCTGCAGTTTTTTTCTCCTACAAACACTTGAAAGAACGATCAGGAGTTTTTTTAACTGTCAGCTCGATCCTCTACTGTTTATTTTTTTGACCTTGTCAGTAAACTGGCAATAAATAAATTGGAGGCGGTATAATCGTTGAAGAATAACGTAGATTGTACGGACGACTAACGGGGGTAAAGCTTGAATTCGGGGAATATTTGAACTATTAATAAGGCAGAAATGGAGGCAGAAACCAGCTTCCAGTCTCCGAACCTGTAGAAATTTTAGGTTGTTACTGGCACCTATTCGAGTAGGGGGTCGTTGAAGGGGATTGGAGGTAAGATTTTCCGAGTAAAATTTCTTTGGAACTTTTCAATTTTAGAACGGCTAGACTCAGTCATTAAACTAAAAATGGAAAGAAATTTTCAAGAATTAGAAGGACAAACAGTTGATAATATCTTAATTTAATTTCAGGAAGATATAAATTATAAGAGATATAGTCAAAATCTGGGCAGATTTGGCCGTAATTCTATCGGCATGGGGCAACAGATCAAAATTATTAGTGTAGCTTAAACCTTAGTCCTTTATGTTAGCGCATTTAGTCTTAGAAGTGCCTAGAAAAATAACTCGATGTGGTAGTCTGTCGAGGCCAAAGCACATGTAAAGACACTTAGAAGATAAGAATTCCATTTGCCACGTTGATCTCCCCGCGGAAAGAGCAAGCACGGTCGACGTGGATTTCTCCTAAGCATCGTTGGGCCGAAGATTTAGAGAATGAATATACGCATATAAGGTCATCCGCATAAATAAAAGAATGAAAGTGTTTAAATGCTGATGAAATATCATTAATGTTAAGCAAAAACAAAAGAGGACCTAGCATGGTCCTTGAAGGACACCGCTTGCAATAGGTGTTTCAGCTGAAAATGAAGACCCAAGAAAGACCTTTTGTTTACGATTAGATAGATAGGATGTAATGAAATCTGTAAGGTGATAACGAAGTCCTAAAGCTTCTTACTTAACTTTGAGTCTCCTTTGAGGCACTTTATTGAAGGCCTTGCTACGTTTTCGGTCTAAACCCGGAGGTAACGAAAGGGAGCGACAGTATGTTCACTAAATTTATAGACAAGAAAACTTTGAAGCTATCAGCTGTAAACTTAGCGTCCGCTATAGGGTTTCCTAAGGCATCTCGAAGTACGGAATGCTGCGCTTTTACCGTGCGCAAAAAGAGTTTCGCAACATTTAACGAAGTGTTTTCGGGAAGGTTAACCTTCATTGGATAGGTGATTTTCGTCAGACAGCCTATTAGCCTTTTCAAAGATTTGTTCGATCAAGGGCAGGACGGAAGTATCGTTTTGTAGATGAAAACGACGGGAGAGTCTACGCAGTCTACGGCAGAACGATAAAGGGAGGTAGACTTCATCCTTGACATTAATTATTTTCCTACGCGGAACAAAACGAGAAATGAGTGGACCTAGAACTTGAATCAGTATATCAGTACAAACATTCACATCCAAACATACACAGAAGTTAGTCCAATCGTGAGAATTTAGATGTGTTAGCAATTCCCCAACTTTGCTGATCTGAATTCACGGAAAAAATATATTTTTTGGAAAACCTTTCATTAACCTCCAGTTCTTTTGTAGAAAGAACTAAAGCATGGTCAGAGCTCCCAAGTGGATCTACAGGTAACCCTGACAATGGCTGACAACCTCTACAGAAAATAAGATCAAGTATGTTTAATCCTCGGGTCGGAAAATCAACTACCTGGTCCAACATGCCAATATCTATGGCCTTAAATAAACTTCAAACGTTAAAGGACCGGAAGGTGGAAACCAATGAACTTCAGGAAGATTGAAATCACCTGCAATCAAGCAGTACTTCCGATTTAGTCAACTGTGGCGTGAGATGCCTGCGAGAGACAAAGATCGTAATCCTTGCTTGCGTTGAGAGGGTGATAGACACAACCAACGAGTTAATAGTAGTTATCTTTGAGGACAACTCGGAGCCCACAGCTCTCTTCTACCGCGGTAACTTGTCGATAGTCCACAGGCAGAAATGTAAGTGGTTGCTTAACATGGATACAGCTTCCTCCGTCACGGCCCTCGTGTTGATCATTCCGAATGTAAGCGTAGTCTAGAATAAAGTGTTTGGAATCGGATACACAGGATGTTGGCCATGTCTTTGTTACTATTACAATATTGGGGTCGTGGGCAAAAACTGGAGTCTGGAGCAAATGCGTCTTATTAACTGCCTTCGGTCAAAGCAATGCTCTTTTCACTTGAACTAGCTGTCCGTCCCTTATTTTGAGATTTGCCTCGCCATTATCCCTTGGTGTTTCCAGTTCTATTATTAATTGTTACATTTTGATTCGCTCTGTCAGCCCTTATTACGGTTGAAAAAACTTCATAATGCGGACCCCGTTGGGTTGATTTTCTCTGTAGCAGGAGCTGTGCCTGCGCTTTGTTTTCCTAAGCGGTTTTTTTCTCCTACCTTCTATTCGAAAATGAAGGCCTATTGAACTCTGCCTCCATTTTCATGGTAGGAGTTTTTTTTCACTGCCTATTTTTCTAGTTCACCATTAATTTTAAAACATTGCTAACTGTTGACATAGCAGGACAATTTATGAATTTGTACATTTTATCTGCACACATTGTCATAACTTTATTTCGTTACTAATGTTTGCTTAGACAGTACCTTCCCGGTGCTAACCAAATATAAATTCTAAATTCTAATATTCTAAATATGATTTTAAGAGGACTTGGTCGAGCATTTGAATCGGCTGTTGACAGAGCCTACCCTATTCTATATGCCTTGAGAATGTGGATGGACTCGCCGTCCGTAGGCAACGTTTTTGCGTACAATTGAACTTGTTCCAAGTCATGTATTACTCGCTGCTTCTGAATTACTGACGTTGACTCTGAGACCCCTTTTATTTTAACATTATTTTTACGACTCAATCGAACGCCCGTTTGCAACTCATGTCTTCCAACTAAGTGAGAACTTGTTACCAGTTTACTTGGTCCGGTAGGTCCAGATGAACCGGGTGTAGGGCAAGCTGGAGGCAAATCCGTGTACGAAGTGGTCGTCTTAGACCTTTTACTCTTTGGCTTACAAACTCGCCAACCCTTTTCAACATCGCATGTTGGTACAATGTCCAGCAGCGATGTAGCACTGGGTTGTAAGGCCATATTATTGCTAATGCTGCCTGAGCTTATTGATGATGGTGTGGAGCAAGGACTCGATTGGACATCCTTTCGAACTAGCGAACCGTCCTCTGGTTTACTGGGTTCGGTAAACGTGATAGCATTTATTTGAGTATTAGGTAAACTTGAAGAGGCTAATCATGCATTCGAATTTTGCTTTGTGGTAGTTTTTAACGGATAGGAGCTTTTTTAACAGGTGGGCAAGAAATACATTTTTAAGTTATCTATTTCCTGCCTAAGATTTTCTACCTCCTGCTCCATCCCTAAGAATGTCTGTAGTAGGCTGAAACAACCCATACAAGTTTCATTTTCGTAAGCTGCATTAACTGAGCTTACTAGTCTTTTTGCCCGTTTAGCGGGAGGTAAACAATTAGCAGAATATCGATTTTTGCAACTACTTTCTGCTAGTCTATTAATTTGCTGACCAAAATCCTCTCTCAATATGGTCAAATGGTTAGAGGCGTTGACGGACGGTCATATGCGATATTGCGGTGCATGTGTGAAACTAGGTCATGGACCAATTTTTCTTGGCAGTAAACTTAATGCCCCTGCGTTTTGCATACTTATGGGGATACAGGACAAATTCAATTGATATTAGAATCACCACAAAGTTAACAAAGAGTCGGTTAATATATTCAACAATGAGAATATGAAAATATAAGGACTCAGCCTTTGGTTTGAGCCCCTTCTGCGATTGAAAGCAGATACAGGGAGTACACAGCTGGCGTGAGTTTCAGAAATTAGCAACGATCGAGGCTTGCAATTCCAGTTGAGATCAATCCTGGGCCGCGAAGAATCCTCAGCAGTATAATTTTTGTTTTTTTTCAATCCTCAGAATCCTTACGTTCAAGTTGAGGGATTTAAAATTCAAAACCAATTTCAAACGACGTGCCACAACACCCCTAGTATATCCTCCACGTCTGAACGCTCTCTGTTCTTTGCTTTGAGGTATCGCTTTCTTTGGAATAACCTTTCAATCGATGTAAGGTTATCAAGTAACCTGTCTACTTTTAAGCAAAGACTACACACTTATTTTAACACTGATTCAATTGAACTTTTATTTTCCTCTTCTTTCCCGAGCAGCTTTTTCCATGACTTCTAGAAAAGACCATCGGGAATTAAGAAGACCGTCTCCAAATTATGTCTACCATGCATCGTTTCCCCACGAACTATGATGTCTTCATAACTAATGCCTCCATAACATGATTGCCAAACAATTGTCATATTGCGTGTTCGTTTTTAAGCGCCTCCATTTCAAATGCCGATAACCATAATCACAATTAAACTCTGAATACTGAGCTGTGCAGGCCTCAGATTCAGCATCGATAGTCGTGCCAACTAGCACCAATGAGCGCATTATATTGATTTCTTCCTAATCAATTACCGTATCTGCCATTATGCTTTCGTACTACGCTCAGAAGTAACCTATCATGCTGCTACATATGCCTTCGTGGAGCAGTGTCGCTGTGTCAACCCTAAACGGACTGTTGATGGTCGCCTCGGGTTCCTCTGTCGGTGGTCTGAGAAATCAACAATGAGATTATCATGGTCGCTTTTCTGGCAGTTCTACCATGACCATCACGATGTTTATGGTCCTTTGCACGTTTGATCCTAAGCGTACGGACGATACCTGCGAAGTTTTTCACTGTCTAGCATCGTTGACAGTTACGCTTATAACCAGTCGATAGGCATTGGGATCACACCTGTGGTGCTGAAAAGTAGCCTCTGCCGTTACATAATTTCTCTCACGAGGAGGAGCGTTTTGAACGCTCAAACGCTCTCATCAGCATGTCGGTCCTACCTCAAGCGTCTATTTTTACCCAGGAGTGACAGTTTTGCTCCTTAAAATTCCACAAACTTCATTCAAGATATGCCTCTTCCATTAAAAATGCCCAAGGATTTTTTTACTGTCTGCTCTTTTAGCTAATTTTTTTACCACACGGAATTTGTTAAATTTTTCATCGCCACGAAGCTGACAATCTATATATTACTTAACTGTACACGATTTCTCACTCGTTTTAATCTACTTTTTCCCATTACAGTGCCCTTCCGGTTACTCAAATAAAACATCTATCTCTCTTTTCTATTTTTTAATATACCCAAATGTGGGAATCTGGGAAAAGACGTTTCCTCAAACAATAGTACTACCTGAACGGAATTCCACTAAAAGAAGTATAAACGCACAAAGATCTAGGTATCTGGATAGCTTCTAACTTAATTCCCTCCGAGCACTCTAAACAGGGCCATCCAAAAGACAAAGAGCATCATGCACTGGATCATGCGCGCTTTCATAGTCTTTCCTCCTGAACTTTTTACGCGGATCTTTAGTACTTTCGTTAGACAACATTCGGAATACGGAATGCCAGCATGGATGCCCTGGATGAAGAGAGACATTGATCCCATCGATCAGGTGTAAAGACGGGTGATAAAATTGTTGGATGGTCTGAGGATCCTGTGGTTGCCAGATAGTTTTGGAAGACCCTGTATCTATAACCTGTTATCATTTGTCTGTACCCCCTATATTTTTTTATTTTTATATATTTATTTTATATTTTTATATATTTATTTTATATTTTTATATTTTACATTTTATATGTATTTTATATTTTCGGTTGACCAAGTGAACGATTGAAATATGTGTTTGATTTTTAACCGATGATGATGGTCGGTGTCTAATATCTGGGCGACGAGTTCGTCTACATCCGTTGTGTTGAAAGCAAGGGATGCTCTCACGGCTTGAAACACTTGATCGTGATCCAACTGAGGGTCATTAGCTTTAAAGGGTTGTCTTGGTGGTCTTTTACATGAATAATAAAGTTGGTAGCAAGTACGAAATATGTTCCTTGTATGATATACCAATTAAGTTTGGGAGTAACTAAAAAACGATATTTTACACAGTTAGTCCCCAAGCGTAAGGAAAGATAGATGCTATGGTTGATGTCGACCTTGGTGTTGTTTGCAGCCGTTAATTCTGGATGTAAGGGAAGTTTTAAAGCTGTCGTCAACATTCCCAAGGTATAAACTAGCCCCAACCAGCGAAATATATGCTCCTGTTTCGATCAAAGCTCACTTATTTTGTCCAGCGTACCCAACGTCAATCGTTGATAAAGGCTTTACGGACGGCAGTTTTAACGCAGGTAGAAACGAACAACCATGACTTACGAGAACTGTTGTGGCCGCAGTGACGAGATTGTTTTCCGAACGCTGCGCAGTATTGGCAGTCAGGGGGATGATTGGGGAATCGAACCAGTAATTGTTTATTTGCCGAGTCGTTAGTCTCGCTCTGTTTTTTTTAAAGTGACATATATTCATGTTATTGAGGGAATTAGGCTTTCGTCCTTGGGTTCCCTATTCCCATTCAAAATCGCAATAAAGTAAACGTTTACAACAAGAACTCCCACAAGTATAAATGTAAGGTCATCGATATGTGTGGGCCAGGCGCAAGCTGCCGCTACTGACACAATCTTCATTATATGTACAATAGTTTCTCAGTAAATGAGTATTTAGTGTGCAGTTTAATGTATCAACAGTTTCTGAAAGGACCACCTCATCAAGGATTCCGTTTCATGATCCAACGACCCTTTGCGAAAAGGCTTTCTAACGGACGTCCGTGTGGAATGACTTCCTCTGCAGTTTAAAGGTATGACCCAGCAGATGTTCCGTCCCAGCCAATTCGAAGAAGTCAGCAACTTCTAGGGCACACTAGTGGCCTCGAACATTCTGGTAGGTTTGGATGAGTTCATCGCGCATTTGCCTGGAATTGAGAGGAAAAAATCAAGTTCAGTCAGTCTGGCTTCGTTAGGCAGATGACTAAAATTCTTAGACATTTTCGAAGCCCTTGCCTGCACTCGTTCCACATGCAGATAATCCTTTTTAAACCACAGATGCCAGGCCCGGATTGCATACTCCAAGTGAGTTCAAACAAATGCCCTGTGGGTTTTTTTGGAATATTTCGTAATCAATCTGTACAAATCCACGCTTGAGCGCAAATAAGGCCTGTGTCGCGCGTTTAACTGCCTTTAAACACTATGAAGATGGTTTGAATGAGGAGTTAATTAAAACACTGAGGTCCTTCTCTTCCTCAAAAATTGAAACGGTCTATCCCACGAAAAGATATTGGTGGGAATCATTGTCCTTACTGGTCCTTCTTGTACGGAGTCTTAAGAACATACACTTCCCAACTTTAAAATGTAATTGCCAACGAGCAGACCAGCTGAGAAGATGGTCGAGAATTTCTTGAATTGTGTGCCTTTCGACATCAGATCTGATGGCCTTCCACAACATCGTCTGCAAACATGATGGTGCTGCAAGCAGATTGTCGACACAGTCGTTGATTCACACTTAGAAGAGTAGTGGCCCTAAGCCGGAGCCTTGAGGGACACCACTTAGAACCGGAGTAGGTGTTGACTTCGAGGTATCAATGCACACAGTTTGAAATCTTCCTTTAAGAAAATCTGCGCTCCATATCAGTAGCATTCCTCTTATTCCAATTTAAAATAATTTGTAGATGAGACATTTGTGTGGGACACTGTCAAACACCTTCCTGAAATCAGTGTAGATGAGTTCAGCCCTGCCATCTTTGTCCAATGGGCGAGTCCACTGCTCTGTGAAGAGAAAAAAACTGAAAAGACAAGAGCAATTCTGTTTGAAGCCATGCAGTTTTCCTCCAGGAACTTCATGGTCGCCTTCTTAATTATTCATTCCATTATTTTACAGCAAATGGAGGTTAGGCTGACAGACCGATAATTTTTGAAATAAGATCTAGCCCTACTCTTGTATATGGGGTATATATTTGCTGCCTTCCATTCGGATGGCAGTTTCCCTGATTCAAATGACGAATTGAATATATGCGTATGGGGTTTGGAGAGTTCACCCGCCAGATGACTTGGCTTCTTTGAGGTTTTTGCAATCCGCGTTCCCCGAGAAGTTCCGGGAAGAGTATATATTCAAGCACTGGACCGGCATTTACAACAGCACTATTGACCTTGTCAAGCTGAAGCTTAGTTTCTCTAGTGAATACCGTAGCAAATAACTTGCCCCAAAAGTTCAGGTGTGTCCTTATTTTCAATGACTTCATAACCCCTCCCACCCATAAGTACTGCGACTGGGTCCTTGTTTTTTAGTTGACTATAAATATAGCGGAATAAAATTTTGGGCTTATTTTCAGCCTGCTGGATAGTTCTGGGTTCCTGATTCTTCCTTGCCCGACGGCTTATATTTTGACAACATTTCGTTGGCGACGATATACCTCAAGATGTTCTGCCGACCCTGTTTCATTGAATACCTTCCATTTTTCTTCTTTAACTGCCTGTTAAGTTCTTTTGTTAACCAGGCATGGCGACTAGTGTTTTTTGCATCTTCACTGGACAATAGCGCTCAATCAGATCGAGCAAAACTGTCTTAAATGATTACCAGTCATCCTTCGGATTCTCTTTGAGTAAAAAATCCCATTTCATTGATATCAGTTCTTTAATCATCGCGTTTAAATCAACCTTCCACATATTTCGCTTGCCCTCCGTTCTCTTCTGGCGCTGAGAATAAAGTAATCCCACAGCAACGTAGTATGGTCACTCTTACCGAGAAGTCCTTCGTAAATACTAGGTCCAGGCAATTGACTCTCTGGTTCTCTCTAAATTTTGTTGGTTAGTTAACCTTCTGTACCAGAGGCTGGTCGAGAGTGAGATCCATTAGCTTGCGGCCGAAGGAAGCTGGCACATTGAAGTCTTTAGCAATAGGAACCTCCTTGTGACTTGTGACTTCTTTTACCATTGCTAGTTTGCGCGTGGGAGATGACAGAAAGCGTAGCATGTACCTTGTGTGGGCAGCAGGGGAACTGTCGACAAGAAAAAAATATAACTTGACTAACCAGTCAACAATGTTTTGTCCATCATAGTAGGTGTCGGGAGCTAGGATAGGATATGCACGGGAAGCACTGGCTTGCGAGGAACGACATGGATTGTGAAGTGAATGAGGCGAAATTGCTGACCTACGAGCACCAGCCCAGCCTGGCCCTCTCTGGCCCATTCGTAAACAGTATTTTATCTTATAAATATTGCCTATTTGGGTTTAAATTCAAACAGTAACACCTTTTCCAGTCTTTACAAGAAGCGTGACCGTGTTTTAAATATGGTCTGAAAGTCGATGGGGATTTGGCACTTTCTGGCCCTGTCCGCCCCCCTCAGCCCCTTCTACTGGCGGGGCCATGTGCTGGTAGGGTGGGGGGAATAGGGTCCAGCACCAGTTGTCATCAATATTAAGTCCTGCTATACTTCTGCTTCTAGGGGCAGATTGCTTTCCTTCGATGAGTTCGGTGTTTCGGGATCAGCAAGAAGGTCCTTGGTTAAGAGATTTCCTGAATGTGACGGATTAGTAGCTTGTTCAGCCGTCATTACACAGTATATAAGTCCAATTGAATAAGATCTAAGAGTATGGAATATGGTTAAGAAAGTGCATTGAATGTAGTGTTAGAAATATAATGGTAAATTTTACAGCAATTGATAAGCAATAAATAGTAATAGCTATTAAGAGGACGTTGGGTGGAATGCAGATAATTGACAATGAGTTTAATCTGTAAAGGTCTCCCGAGGATCAGCCAGTCGAGGCGAAATCACAGGCACCCCAGCTGGGAAATCGAAACAGAAACTGAGTCATTAGCCTCAGTTTGCCAACCTAAATTAGGTAAACCGACCGTTACATAATTATATTGCCAAATGGAACTAAAATAAAACAAGCAAACTTTATTTCTAGGTATCCAGAGCTGTTAACAGGCAGCAATTAATATAACCATATAATGGCCTAGGAAACCATACTGGTAAAATTTTCATAGGTTGAGTCATTCATAAAAGGGAAATATATAGTAGTTTCCTCTTATCCTCCGACCATTCAGGCATCACCGTTTCGTGTAGTTCATCCTGATTGACCTATGCTGTTAACTCTCCAAACACTTAGCTAAGTGTTAGCTGTAGTTTAGATTCCGAGTTTTGGTGTGAATTTATACTTAAGTCAGAAGTGAGATTTCCAACCAAACCCTCACCCATCTCGGATGCGTATGCTGATGATTAATTAAGCAATTTAGGTTTTTGGGTGATTGACTAATCGTTGGCGCATTTTTCGACCAAATTCGCGTCATTATATAGGTGATTGGCCTACCAGATCACTGTGTCTAGGATTTAGCGCAGTCCCTTTGCCTTTAAAGGTTAGTTATGAAAAAATATCGATGGGAAATTCGCCCGATAATTCAAGCTACACAATTGCGAGATCGCAGTTATTTTTATACCCATTCTTAAGTTAGCATGCAACTCAAATTCCCCTACAATGAAATCATCGCCTCTGATTTCTTACTCAGAAGTATTCGTCAGGTCATGGTATCCAAAGGTACTAGTGGTTAGCGAATAGCTTCTGTTATTACAAAGGAAAAAAATTCTTTGATCAAAGATCAAAGATCTAAAGAAAGACCTTCGAAGACCTTCACCCTCCGGTCGAAATCAAAACCAATACAAAATGTGTTTTAAAAGTTATTCATATGAATATTTGATAATGCTACCACGAGCCTCCCAATGGGGAGGTGAGACATGAGATATACCTTCGTATCTTCGACCATCTGCATAGCGAGCTATCTGTTAGACAGTCACCAATCAATAACTTTCTCTGCCGAAGTCGTCCCCTGATGTCATCTACCTCGAAAACGGCCTCGTCTGCCGACTGTGACGTAGACGCTCTCATTCTAAGAAAATGTGTTCGCGTGTCCAACTAGTGGTTGCCGCAAAGCCTGTTCGTCCCCTCAAGCTCGAAAAGACCGAAACCGTACTCTAGCTCTTCTGATTTCATCTTTGACTTCAACTTTTCTCACTAATTATTGGTAATTAATGTGACAAAGACGATGGCATTATTTTGCTCGCCAGGGTCACCGATTTCGAGCCTAGCCATTATGATTTCTCCTTCTTGACGCCTCTCAGGCCACATTAAAAATTCTTAAAACCTTTGTGTATGACTATGAAAAACGTAACATAAACTTTAAATTTTAATTATTTTTTTGAGCTTACACTTTTACCTACCCGAATGCATGCTACCAGAATAAACGCATTGGATGCTTTCTTCTCCGCCACGAAGACGTGCTATCTTTAAAACACACGTCGTTCGTGAGGGGCGGAAACTGCTTATCCTTTGTTTGCGTGTCGCCCAACGGTGGGAAAGCATTCGCGGCCAGATCTGCTACATCGGTACTTCTGTCAGTTCATTAGATAGGCATGATCGGAATTTTACAAAAAATTGCGTGCCAAAGAATTTGCGTGCGTGTATGTGTGGATGTACCCCTGGTTCGTTCAGACTGTGGGCTACTTCTCAGCCTGCCTGCATATTTCTTTTGCAGTTTTCACATAGCCATGCTTTCCGGAACGGATGTTGTTCTGACTATGTCCTATGCCCTGTTCGCTTTTGGTCTCATCGTTCCTCCGGATGTACTCCTCGCCTCCGGTCTGACCCTGGAAAATCTCTTTCACCGGTGGTTGGGCAGCGAAGAAATTTCCTTTGTCACCTACCACTTAAGAAGGACAATCATGGTGCGTCTCGTAGCTGGATTCCTCCCCTTGGGTGAGTAGCCACACCTCTCTTATTGGCACTAACAGACATATCTGGATGCATTTAATTTATTGACCCGTTTTCCATGACGAATTTATGTCATCTAACACGCGTCACCAATATAAACCCAACTATGGTCTACCGCTGCTATAGTTTTCAACTTCACGAAGGGTGCAGGACAAACTATCTGCCGTGATCAATGGCGACAATTACACACGGTACCCGAGTCTAGCCAAGTAATAGTTAAATGCCTAAATCGGGGGTTGACATAATCAGACGTTAATTCAAAACGAGAGACCTTAATCTGCAGAAATCATCTTGCATGGTGGAACTATTTTACCCGGCATACATTTTTACGTTTCAACATCACAGCACCAGGCACTTCTTGATCTGATTGCGTTTCTGCATGACCTGACTGATTTCGAGGCTGCTGATCACAATGCCTCTCAACCTTTGAAAAATGTGATGACCGATATCGCGAAGTCGAACGAGTTTCCTACCCAGCAGCGGAGACCGCAAACTGGGGACCTAAGGACCACTTGGAGACCATAGCAGTCCGGTCAGCGGCGGTTTTAGGGGGTTGCATAACTGGTTAACGTACTTGCCACTTCGGATGTAGACGTTATCTACCCTGGATGCCGGTTGTGGGGCGTCTGCCGTACCTATGATAGCACTTTCTGGGCACTTCCTCATTTTTCCGGAAATAATGTGGTTGCCGTAGTGTAGGAGTTAGATCGTCGCACGATAGAACGGCCATCTGATGTCGACTCTCGATGGTGGGAATATTCTCTCTTGAAAATTCTCGTTTTACTCCCTGTACATTGCCTTCCACTGTTTGCGGACTTTTTATCACTACCCGATTCTACTAAAGCTCTCGTTTTTTCGCTTCGCACAGGCTATTTCCTCTTCATGATGTTTTTTTGCTTCCACGTCTCTGGCAACTTATCTCCTTGGCGGTATCGGACTATCGCTGTCTCTCGCACTTGTCATCTTTACCCACGTCTGCACCGTTTGGTACGCCAGAGGAACTTGGGAAGGTCACCCTACCGTGAGAAATTTGTGTGAAATCGTAAAGCGTGTTCAGGAGACCCCACCGACGGAGGGTGATCCCCCAGAGCTAGAGTTGCTTCGTTCTCTCTCGAGGTACGTCTTCTATCTCATATTCTTCTTATTATTATTTTACTGCTTGGGTAATATTATTGTTCAAGTATACACGAACTGTATGACAAGTCAGCGTGTTGTATAAGACATAGCTCTCCAGCAATCACATCTTATTGAGTCGCGATTAGTTAGGGCAACATCTTTTCTTGAACGAACTTACTGTCAGATGGGCTCGCCCTGGACACTGAACTCTCAAACTTCATTCTGGTTATGACAGTTCCGCGACAGTAGACCTAGTTTTGAAAACGATCGTAAGCCTGTCCTGACGCCGGGAAGGGGTCCTCAAAAACATCGGGCAGCGTTGCTGCACACGAGCATATTTCCTTTCAATAACTCGCACCTGTGTGTGGTGACGATGAGATTTATGCATAACTTTCTGACATGTTTCCTAAAGTTTGCGTTATCTCAAATGCCGATCATCAGTCTTCTATGGTCGGCACTCGGTATCGAGTGGTTCTGGTGCATCAGATAAACGCTCAGCTGCCGGTACCATAAATATCTCGTCTGCTCGTTCTCTGGGACAGACCTATCGCGAAACCTTCCGACATGGACAAGCATCTCATTAAGCAGTAGAGCATTACCCACAAAGACCGGGGTGACTGGAATGGTCATTTCTGGCTTATTAGCCGTCATCAGCCAGCCATAGCCAACCCCAGGTGTTGCGGTACCCGAGACTCGAACTCGAGATCTGTTGGTTAGATGTCCATAAGCGATCGATGATCGCTTATCCACCAATCTTATTATCGCATTGAATTTTGGCTGCCCAAAGCTTTAAAGTTTTTTTAAATTCTCGTAAAATATCGATCGGACCTTCGATTCGCCACGAAGCTTTCCATTCAGATAAACTCTTTGCTCGGCTTCAGCACTCTTTAAAGTCGATGGAGTCATTTTTAAATAATCGTAGTAAATGATTATTATTTTGATTAGATGAAATATCCTCCGTCCTTTACTCTTCCCGTGGGCTTAATGTTTGTAAAGCATTTAAACAATGCTTCCTAAGTCACTTACCCAAACCCGTTCATGTTTTTGGTGATAGACGTTTTGAATACCCCTGAAGTGCTCTGTTAAATTTGTAGCTACTAACCTGCTTTCTAAGTCAAGTAAAACACCTGCTGATGCTTTGAATTCCAGGTAGTAAAGTAGAACTTTCAACCCTTTGGCTAGAACTTTATTCACGCGCTTTGTTTTCTGTTCATCTAAAGACCCTTGTCAGAAAAAGTGGTAGTGAACGCATAGTTGGAACTGGGGGCTGAAGAAGACAGGACTGACTCCTTTCAGAATGTCAGGACACCTTTGAAGAATCGTCAATGCCATGTTCCAATCACAGAAAGGGCAGATATACAAATTAAAAACGGCCTTGTTAGCAATGGATAATTCGGATCAACTAACACCTAACAACAGCTCGAGAAACAACCTTGCCTCTTTTCTGGGCCGGCAGAGTTTTCTTAGATGTATACTTTCGGACACCGTGATCAGTTTAACCGGCGTAATCCGACGATGTACACCGTATGCTCCACAGAAGGGTGATGCAGGGACGGTGACTTGCACGTGAATTCGTTTTAAGTGATAGTAGACTTGCACAGCATCTACCGCACTCTCTTCTCTTGCCCACCCCCCTACCAGGTGTCAAGACAATATCAAGATGACCGGGGTCGGTTGCAGATTAATCATTTCCAATAGAGTAGGAGAGCGGGGTGCGGCATGGGTCTGCACCTACGCTTGCCCATGTTGGACACGTCCTCCCCTCCTGTGTTCGGCATTTGTTATTGGACTGCGTCCCAGAATAATAACGCCTGTCGCACCCTGATTTTGCCACTTGTTAGTCCAGTTTATCCATCACGCGGCCCGTTTAGGAGGTACACCGCGGTAAATTAATCAATACAGTCATTGCCAAAGCGTAAGAGGTAAGTCTTCCCACCACCTGGCAGTTGAGGCCATCTCTTTTCGTTCCGAAACGTTTGTGCATCATTGGTCGAGATGTTCGGACAGTCGACTGGTTTCTTTGGAGCGAAAAAAAAAGAATAAGACAGTCAGTGGGTGCGCCATCCCCGCCATAATAAATTGGACATGCTAAGAATCGCCGTTTTGAGGGCTGCCAACTGACGAGGTAACGTGGTCCTCTTTGGAGTTATTGGAGAACTTGGAGTAAGGCTACAAGGGCTCCTTAAAGTTAGGTCTGAAATGCCCCTACAGAAGTCTGGCATACGTAGTTTGCCCGAAGTTCGGTGTGTGGCATGGGTAAACGGACTGCCTGCCTTTGCCAGCCACTGCGCTTGCACCCGTCCCCGGTGGTCTTGACTCTACTTTGGCATCGGAGCCAGGTGGGTGCGGAGATGATAGTAAGACCGATGTTGCGCAAGTCTACCTCACTATAAACTGATCCGTGCACAATTCGTCGTTGCTTAGCAGGCGTTAGACGTTGTTTCTTGGAGAATAGTAAATTCGACCGATAACCTCGAATAAATTGCCAGGATTGCTTTGGTGTTTCGGCATCAAGCAGCCTGGACTGCCCCTGGGTAGTACCGGCCTTGGGCGTCATGTTTCAATCAGCTAGTTTGGGACCAAATACCTTTAATTTTGTAATGTTTCTGCGCTTCAAGCTTATAAACTTCTAATAACTGCATTTTGCATCACCACCACCGACAACAGCTGGCAGTCAGTGGCCTCGCACATTGACGCCGAGTGCAGACGACTGGAGAAGTTTACTGCGTACAGCGGTCGGGGACTTATCTCCTCTTGGCCAGGCCGACGTTTTCTAGTGACCAATTCTTGGATCTTATTCTCCCACGCCAGCACATTTAAACCGATCTTCCAATTCATGGGACGCCTATGCGCCATGGTGGTGGATTCACAAACCCTGCTTGACACGCAGACGACCACAATGAGCGGTCACCCGGCCGGGGAGAACCTTGGAACCCAGACAATGGCTACGGTGCGAATCGTCGATTCAGAAAACGGCCTTTGCCAGCTGTCTGTTGTGTGAGTTACGCGTTACTTAACCTTTTTTTATTGTGTCTTCGGGGTCATTTCAAAATGTTGACCATACCTATTGAGTCATCGGTGTTATTCGTATCACGCGTAGCATTCTTCCAAGTCGGGTGCTAGTTCTGCATACTTCCTTCTCCCCTTACCCCACCCCCTATTCACTCTGACAACTCCCGAAGTCGACCATTCTCCTTAAGCTGGGTCTCTGCAGTAGGCATCTTAATGGATGACATTTAATGTGCTGCAAGCCTCTGTCATGCCAGATAATGCAACTTATAACCCGCCTTATTACAAATACCTCCTAGGGCAGCGTCCGTACTCCGCTTGGCTATATTAACGAGCCTGCCGAACTATGTTGGCAACGTGGTTAATCATCTTTTCACTATATGTCAGAATTCTTAGTTCCCATTAAACACGAGAGAAGGAGAATTGGTTTATAATGAGGCGTACTTGCGATGCACCTACCTCCCTTTCACTGCACGGGTGCAGTGGATGACAAAGCTAAGCAGCCCATTTACGCGTCTCACACACATGACCGAGCCTTCACAGCATATACCAAACTTTTGTGGGCCGGCTGCTGGGATCTTACATCAGCGAGAATGCTATAAAGGCTGCATAATGAACGAGTCATTGCAGCCTGACACCCAGTTCTCTAGCCAGTCACTCCATTCATACCGCAGTGACCACGAGATCGCGGATTTCCTGGGCTCATCACGTAGCCTAGCTGTGCATAAGTGTGGCGGATGATGAAATGGTCTTCAGCAAAACCAGTCGCGGACCAAGCTGTTGTAGTACCTTCTAGTATGGCTGTCAACTGTCCTGAATAAAGTCACGGACTATGGCGATTTTTTTGCAGACATAAGATAGTGTTTCGCTAGCCGTGCCGTCCGGCCCACTCCAGAAGGTTGAATGAGAACGTCTACATCTGAATACAGGATATATAAGAAACTGTGCCTGTGCTAAGTCGTCCCGTACAGTCGCTGACTGGCGAGTGCCTACATAACTGGATTTTCGTACTGTCATAGGGCTATGACCCGCTTACTCTAGTAGGTCTTGCTGAAGTCCAACGGCGTTGAGTGTGTGATGAGTGCTAATATTCTCTAGATTTTTTTTATTATTGCTAGTTTTTTCACTGGAATAGACGCACCCGAGGACAACGGCCGTGTCTGAAGACAGTCTGAACAATTGTGATATTTTTACGATTCTATGTTAATAAACAGTAAGATTAGCAGGGCACGATAGAGTTAACAATATGAGATAGAAAATTTGAAAAGTGGACATACAGTAGATGCCCTAACATGAAATTTCAGGGGTTTCACAAAAAGGGCCTCTTACGCGAAATCAGCCCAAACTGTGTCCCCCAATGTTTTACGACATAAAAGAAGCAACTGTCCTTAAAAATAAGACATATTGTGATTTAAAACTTTCTGAGTTTCTCACTTAAGATTACGGGCAAGGTAAAGTATTCTAGTTTCAAATGTACATTCCCACAGGGTTTTCAATAGAATTTGCGGGTTTTCTTCCGTTTTTACATTGTTTTAGATGCAAATGGATTTTTGCTTGATTGCACCGATTGCGACATCACAAAAGTAAATTATTTCATAAAGTCACATGCAAAAGAGAATTTTTAAAACTGAATCCACCCTCCTGTTTCCGAAAAAAGTGGTTTCCCTTGAATTTATCTGATTTTTGTGAAGAAATTCAAAACCAAACTTTACATTGTATGAAATCATATCTGTAAAATTTTTCCGGTTTATATTAGTGTTCGTTTATAGTACAATGTGCACAACTAAGAGCTTGTTATCAGTAGCTTTAAATACTGTAGGAAAATTCCTGAATATCAAGAAACGTCAGATTTGGTCCCAGTTCCCTCCAATAAGTAGATCTGAAAGGAACTCTTCGATAGTAAACAGCTCTCCCATTCATCAATTCAATTGAAAAACCCAACATAACACCATCAGCTGTGCGCCATGCTACCACCTCAAATTTCGGTCTCGACATTTCACGAGTTATGCAATTTACTGTACATTCGAGGTGATTAGACGAGCAGTCTAGTGAACGACACCAAAGCCTGGTTGTTGGTTGGTAAGCGAAGAAGATTAAGTACTTAAGAAGAAAGAAGGATGGGAATCAAAGAATGCGAATGCAGCGAACGAGAACAAGGAGCACAAGACGATGAGAATGGACGAGTGATTGAGCAGAAACCACGAAACGTGACGCGCTAAAGTCTGGTTACTAATAAGTAGTTAGTAGCAAATACACATGGGATACAATATTGACGTACTGAATGTCACAATGGGAAGAGCGGTGTCCTGTCCGGCCAAAGTCCTGCATCCCTCAGTAATATCTCTTTTGCTTTCCGTTTCTAGCATCCCCGTGGGTGACCTGGAAGAACTCCGGACTTACCTCCAGTTTCCTCTTATCGTCGCCCAAGGCGTGGTTCTTGAGCCCACGATTGTTCAACAGTTTCTCACCGCATTTCTACGTCTCGTTGCCGAGAACCCGACCGTCCGTCCACCAGCTGACATGGTGCGTATTTTGTGCTGAAATTTTCTTTGCGCGCACCATGTACGTCCTACTGAAAAGTTTTCCTTTAGACAAGTCTGGACACATTTCTAAGTTGATTGGACGTAGTTATAAACACCCCCTACTGCAGGTGACCTCCAATCTTCACTAGCGGTTTTACTGACTTTCAGTGCATATTTTTCCATATTATTTTCACTAATTTTTCATATAACTTCATCCAAATTCCATATTTTAAATGTTAATTGGTTTTCTTGATAAATAGTATGATTGAGAATTTTGGTAGAGAGCTCGTAGGCATTAAAGCATTTTGATATCAGGTAGTTCGTTAAAGATACCTAAAAGGGGATCAAGTGCCATTAGGCCCATTCAAACGTTTACAAGCATCAAGTATGAAGCCATTTTGAGACAAACTGTACATGTCATGTTGATAAAAAGGTCATTTCCATGTAACACATCGTTAAACCTTATGTGTACTGGTGGCCTATCGTTTTAAGCACCGTACTTATCCGCTAAAGTTTCTTGTCACCGTCAGTCTCGCTGGCTAAAAAAAGGTGCCATTGAATAACAAAATTCCTACAATTCGCAACAATGCGTCAGTGCTTACCACAATAAGTTCGACCGTCGTAATCCGACAATATATACTGTGTCCCACTGTGGGATGCGCGCAGGAACGGTGACTTGCGCGTGAATTAGTTTATTATGATAGTAGACTTACATACCATCTACCTCACTCTATCTTCCCTCACCCTCTGGTTTGATGTCATGGCACAGTCAAAAAACCGAAGGCGGAATAGAACGTCGTGGTTAAAAGAGTTAAACACCTCGTTTACGCGTACCACGCATACTGGATCCGCGCACAACTGATTGGATTTTCACACAGCAAGACAGATGCGCGGCTTGGATCCCAACTCAGTCGGAAGGCCATAGAGGCCACAGTAAGAAGTAACCATTGCAAACTGAATTGAATTATTCCGTCATTTGCAATCTTTTTAAACCACAAATTTTTAGCAGACTGTGATTGGTTTAGGTTAGGAATATGTGTTAAGAGTTCACCTCCCCTCTCTCTCTCTTTATCACTGCGTTCTTCCTAGGAACTAGAGTCCTGCATTGGTTGCATGAGCCAGACCGTAAATGCCTGTCTGCGCAGGAACTGTGTCAGTGCACCGGAGGCCCATTGTGGTGTGTGTCATTGTCGCCCCATGTGGTGCGCTTCCTGTCTGGGTCGCTGGTTCGCCTCCCGGGTCACGGAGGCGCACAAACCCACCTCCGAATGGCTCTCCTGCCGGGTACCCTGCCCCACGTGTCGTGCTGCCTTCTGCATCCGTGATGTGGCCTTACTGGAAACCTAGACGTCCCCTCTTTGCACCCCCCTTTCACCCTCCATACCGTCTTTCAGAACTCTCCCTCCTCCACCCCCTCCCCCCTTTGAGCTGATATTTTACCTGGCACAATATAATGCTGTCAACCCCTTTTATTGACTTTGTGTGTGTGTGTGTGTGTGCGTGTTTGCTTTTATTTTGCCTCGGTAAGGGAACTGCTATGGCGTTGCTGTCCCCTTGGTTCATGGGTCCTGATAACAAAAGGTGGTTACAAACGGCTAACATTGAGTACTACTGAATTGTGCTAAGTAACACGTTTTTTGTGCCGTGGGCGTAATGGGTCCACAACTAACGTCGCACATGTGTACTACAGGCGTTAGACCAATAGCCACGCTAATTCGGCCACGGCGCCCAGTCGCACTTTAAGTTGACTAAGGCGCTCGGACTGGCCACTGGGACCATCGTTGTATTATATATCACGGTGGAATAACAGAAAAGGAACAATTCAATTCCCCCAACACCCGGCTGCGTGTCTTACGGCAACCGGAATTCCGCTTAGATGCATAACCAACCTCAAGGTCGCTAATACCGTCCACTTTGATTCAGTAAAACAAATTTCATCGGATATTTAAAAGTTTTGCGCACTGTATCCGTTGAAGTGCATGCTGTCCTAGAGATCCCACCCCTATAACCCCTTTTACCCCAGTTCCCGTAAAACACATAGCCAGGGTGTTGGGGAAATTGAATTGTTGCTTCTCTGTCATCCTGCCATGGTCGTTATTGTTTGTATTTGGCTTAAAATGCTCTGCAGCGTTCAGTAAAAGTAAACTGTGGCCGAGCCTTCCTTGCTGAAAGTAGCCCTAGGTGACAGAACACCTTTTCTTGTGGGGTGGGGATCAGGTCGTGTACATAATCCGCGCAGAGGAGTTCATTGAGTGTGTCAACAGCTGCGTTCGTTGCCCCCACCAGTCCACCGACCAGCTCGGAAAGTGTCTCAGAATAGGGAATTGACAGCTCGGCGCATTTTTTCTTACTGTTAACAATCTGACGCGATTGAAGCTACCAAACGTCGTAGCTTGGAAGCTTTCCAACAGATGGGATAACTTAGACCGTGCAGTGAGCCCAGTGTATGTTTGTGTGGATTGGCCGACTGACGGACTGAGAGCTAGACTGCAATGGCTCCTTACTTAATGTGGCCTCTATGGCGCTGCCACTTTGTGAGATACGGACCAGGCGTGTCGACAAATCGAGGGCCGACCGTGCCAGCCACCTGCACCTTCTCCAGATTCCAGTCTTCTTGAATTGGTCATGACACCGGTCCCAGGTGTGTGGAGGAGTAGAGAGTGCGGTAGATGTAGCGTAAGTCTACTCCCACAATAACTGTATTTGTACGCAAGTCACCGCACTTCTTTCCAAGCCAATGTGGTGCACACAATGTACCTCGCCGGATACGATGCGCGAACTGTCAGGGGTCAGAAACCCAACCAAGTACTCCACTGTCATTTGGTCGAATTCAGATCTTTACTTTTCTTTTTTGAAGTTGTCATACCACCGTAAAGGGGCCTAAATGTGCACTGTTTTGTGCAAGGAGAGGTGTCATCTGTCTGCCACTCAATACTGCAGCACACGAAGGCCGTCCATTACTTAAGCTGCAGGCGTTCGAGATCCTTAGCGGCCGTCTAAGCAGTTTGTTCCCATTCAACCGCAGTTGATGGCAATTATCGCATTGATTGTCCCAATTATACAGGTCGACTTCGGGAAGCGCTCTCCGCCAGGTGCTTACCTTTTACTCAGCCAGTCACTCTGCACGACAGTTGTGCTCCTCGATGCAGCCAGGAAACTGTACGTTTGCAAAAAATTAGGCGGCGCCAAAACGTGTTGCTTAGCACAATTCAGTAGTACTTAATGTTTGCATATATATTAACCACCTTTTGTTTTGACCAGCAGCCTGCTCCGGTGTCCCAATGGGTCGTAACTATGGGCCCTACTGAATTCAAATTTTCCCTTTTTCTTTTTCTCTAAGGCTTAAACATCGCGGAATGCGGGATTCTCTTTAATGAGGTTTAACTGGCTCTTTTCCCCAGTCATTGCCCCGCGTTATGGGTGGTCACCATAGCTCCCTTGAAGGCACGCTCGCATCTGACGCTCTTCCTGAAATTGACATTGGTGAGTCTGCCCTCATGTATTTCACCGTTAATGCTTGCAATTGCCTGAAACGTGCCTTACAGTTGTCAATGTTATTTAAATGCGTTAGACAGGAAGGAAACATGCTGCCAACTGGCACATTGTTTCATAAATACTGCGCACCTTATATCACCCTTGTGTGCCACTGTCTCCGATGACGGGTTCGATTAAGAATCCAAAACTTGAGGGCCACTAGAATTTCTTGTTCCAGTGACTGCATCCTTTCTCCCTGAACTGCCTCCTGGAACTCACCTGTTCGCTTCTACCGGCACATCGTTTCATCCTCCCCTTCTGTTGGTGGCTGACTGGTTCGAGGGACTCACATACACACGCACACAATGCGTCATTCAAAGTGTTGGCGTCGCACGACTCTCACTCATCCCCTCCAATCGTTACTCACTCGTCCCCTTCAAAGCGATTGAAAGGGAAATTTGTCAGTGTCTAACCCAGTGGCAAGGTCAAATCAGTTCGCCTAAAACTGAGAGCCGGGACGGTGGCTGACCGTCAGCATAACATTTCCATAGACCATCGAGCATGAACTATAGCTTGTGATCCGGGTTTGGCCATGAACTTGCATCGTTATTTGAAACCCATATAATTTCATGTGTGGATGCTATGGGGTTGCGTCATGGCGTGTGCCTTAACCATCGTTTAAGCACTGGGTGGTCTCAAAGACCAACATTTCTCCACAGAACCTTAGCCACGTCCGGGTGTGGTTGCTCTGTCAGTGTGTTGGCTTCGTACATGTAACTGAGGACCCAGTGTCAACGGTTCCTTCCCATTGAGGTCTCATGATGTCCGCGTGTTTGAGTTGATGGACCATCAGGTCTGTAAGTTTTAATTTGCCTTGGTGTAGGTGGAGGTTAGGGGGAAAATAAACTCCACTGCGTAGCCATTCCTGGCTATGGTTGATCTGCCGCGCTGTCTTTAAAGTTTTGCCTTACAGCTGGCGAGACGGTTGGGTAACCTCTGACTGAAGGTTTACTTACATCAGCTTATTATTTTTGTGATCCATGAGCACGCGGGTGGTACGCGTAGATTCGCACTCCATGGACGTTCAATTACTGCGCCGAATCCCTTCTCTTGTTATATCACTGGAACACAAGACTCGACTAATATTCACCTAGTTACACACAAATTACGATTACCCCCCGTGTCACTGGTTTTCAACTTCGATTAAGTCGCGTTCCTCGTTCCTATACCGTGACCTTGTTGATGCGCTCGTTCGCTATTCTGCTTCACCCTTTAATTCCTCCCTTTGATTGTCTCCAGTATGGAATACTTGCTTATTTGATGCTCCTGCGGTCTGGCCCAGTCTGTTACGCGCCATTTCAATCCGGTCTCCCCTCATCAGGTGGTAATTCTCACCGTAATGCCAGGGCATTTGCCTCGTCCTCTCATGCCTCCCTGCCAGTCACCCCGCCTGCATTTACCGCCTCCCTGGTGGGGAGTACTCTCGATGCTGTTCAGTCGGGCAGCAACCAACAGCTGAGAAACTCCACCACCAGTCTGCCTGGTTCCTCCACAGCCTCTGCAGACGCCACTAAACGTTTCTCTCAATTCTTCTTGCCTGGTCCCTCCTCATCCAAATCGCGCTTTCGACTACCTCTACCAGGCGGTGGCGACAATAACAAGCAGTCTACACCGCCCCGTGGCATTGTCGTGGTTAATCCCGGTCCCAGGACGGGCGCGGCCTCTTCACTGTCCCGCTTGGATGTCATCTATGCCGGGAATAATTTAGCGGTAGAGTCTGACGGCCGATTGTACGCGGCTCTTTCCTGCGGTGCTTTGGATCGTGGAGTTAACTGGGAGACCAGGGAGTTGGCTCGAATACCACGCTTCACGCCTATCCTACCGATTAAGTCAACAACCTGGATGGTAGGTGGCGGTGGTGGGAAGACCGCAGTTCGGCCGTCCTCCCCTTCTCAGACTCTTACGACCCCGGGCGACTACCAGCCAGTAAGTCAGGCGGATCGCTTTGCAGTGCTATCGTCTTTCTGTCGATATGCTTGCATTATCATCTGCCTTATTTTTGCACGGCAGCACTGTGATCGTATGTGATCTATCCGATCTCCACGATTGTGACGATTTGTGCCAGAAGATCTAGAGAGCTTGCCCCCTTCGTCTCCTTCAGTGGTGGAAACCGAATACGGAAAGTGTAAAGACTACTTCCATGCTTTTAAATTGACCCCTTCGACGCCTCTGGGTGGGCAATAAGGCAGAATCGGGAGCAGCAACGCTGTGCTCATGAGGTGGACGACAGAAAAAGTACCCAAACAACGTGCACCTCAGCCCAATGCGCTCGGGTCTTTCTAGGTTTCTTCGACGTCTTTAAGCCTATCAACCCTCTGAAACTGCCTGCATCCACTGGTCTTAAGTCGTTGTTGTATTTGTTTTCCTGTGCGACGGGGCAATTCATCCTTCAATACTCTAAGTTAATACTTGCACTTTCTCAACATCAGCTCGCTGAGATGATTAATCGGTATGAGGAGTACTTTCAAAACTCGTCTGCGCCAATCCTCCAAAAACAGGAAGAGTTAACATGCCTGCAGCGGAAGGTACCTGGTTTTGCACATTTTTAACTTTATAGAACTACCTACCGATTTCCTGTTAGTAAAACATTTATTTTACATGGTCCAGGTAGAGTATGAGTCTCAGAAGGTGCTGCAACTGATGTATGATCGCCAAAGTGGCAAGGCCTTTACGTCTCCTACAACGTTGGCTACGGATTCACTTAACATGAAGCCTAACTCCAGTGAGCGAGCGCGCGCTGCCGGAAGCCGTCAGCTTGACTGCATTTCCACTGGTCTCGCTGACCTGCATTGTCTGGTTAATGCCAGCGCCGAACTCCTCCGCAAGTTAACCCTCGATGTGAGGGCGCTTCAGGAGCGTGTTTCCATGCTTACGGACACTCCTGGTGGTACAGAGTAAAGTCCTCCTGTAAACTACCAACATTCACGAGTAGCGCTCTCGTCTTGTTCCGCCGTTCTCATGCATAATTTCTCCTTTTGGGGTCTCCTCATGATGACAAGGACGTCTCTCTTTGCAATTCACTTTCATTCCTCGTGACTCCTGTTATTGATATTTTCCAAACACAATAACTTATCTTATTTTTTACCACGTGTATTTAGCCAAAAGTGGTGCACGCGCATTCCACGATTACGTTCGCTGTTTGTTAATAAACGATTCTCTTTCTGGTATTCATCCTAGAGTAATTTGCCTCTTCTTGAATTGTTAGTGAAAACAAATATAGTAGTTCGGAAACGTCTGACTCAACAAGCTAGCCCTCACTTCTGTCAGCTGCTGTTATTGACCCCCACAACGCAATTGGTCCTCGGGATGTCCAATCAGGGCTCGCCTTAACCGTGCCTTGCCGGGCAGCGGGTGCGTTGGACGCTGTGACGAAGGGATTATGACATGCGCTACCCAGGTCCCGTTGTGGACATCTGCATCGCCTCACCCAGACAGACTTGTTTGAAGTCATATAGGTCTTAAGGCTCCCTTGGCCGAAGATTAACCCAGTAGGCGTGTTCTCGCCTGGCACGTCGCGGTACAGCGACGAGACTTGCTCCCCCACCCCCGCATAAGCCTCTAACAGAACTCGACGTCAACCCTATCCCCGCATTTATTATATATATGATAAAGTGGAACCGACAAAGACAAGTGAGAGCGGAATGGCCATTTCTGGCTTATTAGCCGTCATCAGCCAGTCATACCCAATCCCAAGTGTGGAAGACCTGGGATTCGAACCCGCGACCTTTGGTAATTGAGTCGAACACTCTACCATTGAGCCACGGGCCCGTTGTTTTGTCGGTTGCGATCGGGAATATGATGATAGTGTGCGGCTCACCGATCTGCTTTTAGGAACATGTATGTTCCGTTGTGCCCTGGAGCTCAGACTAGAGCTCTCGCAGGCGGTCGCATAGCGACGTGTAGCAAATGTTGACAAAGTGGAACCAACAAAGACAAGGGAGACCGGAATGGCCTCTCTCTGCTGTCTGTATAAGCACAAATCCCAAAAGCCAGACGAACAGTTTCCATTTCCGTGATCGCGTCTACCTCCCAACGGCCTCTTGGCACTCGCATTTTTGCTTTCTTTGACTGCAGTGGTCAACAGCCCTATATAAGTCAACGGCCCCGGACACCTTTACATTCTAAGGCCGCGTCTGACGGGTGTAGATCGTGATTCCATGACACTGGAACGGGAGTAAATGAGTCCGACTGGCTTGAACGAGTAAATTACATACCTCCGCTGATGCTAAACACAGCGAACAAAGTCCCCAGATGTCAGACAGCCAGCCGACCATGTAGATATTATCAGGCCGGACCTGCCAACATCTGGCAGACATTCGAATTTCAGCTTTACCTTCCACACGGAGGACAGAGGCAAATGGCTCAGTAGGCATCCAATCCGGCCCCATGCATTGCCGTACTACCCCTGAAAGCAGACACTGTCACAGTATCTACGGCCCTCACCGATTCATTATGTTACAGACTACTTTCCTGCGGCCATAGCGTTACATAGTCTTCTTCATGTGAAGGCTGTCAACATGCGCAGTGTGTCATTGCGTATAGTTTGACTCAAACCGTCTACGAACCGAAAAAGATCTGAAATTTATCTCTGGTTAATATATGGGTACAAAGGAGTTTCAATCACAAAAGAGAGGAAGAATGAAATCAAGTAATGAGGATGATGTACAAAGAACAGGTTTTCTACGAACCATCTACGGCGGCGGCGTTGTCTGGTGTCATATGAACTACCGGAGGGGAAGTGTGTGTGTATGTGTGTCACTAGGTCTCTCGAAAGCCGGCACGAGTGGCTGTTGGCGGAGTGGCATTCAGATGGATGCGTCGCTGTCGGGCTAGGAAGGACTCCTGCTCTTCCTCCTGTTCGCCGCGGAGACGAGTCTCGGCGCCACGACGTTGCATCCGCATGCCCAAGTGGTACCAGGCAGTAAGGATGAGCCGCTCCTCCACGTCCCTCTGCCGTCGGGCTTGTTCGTGGTGACGCTCCAACTGCTCAATGATGTTCTCCTTCTCGGCCAGCAGGGACTGCAGGCGGGACACTTCGGCGTCGGTTGCACTGGCGCTTGTGACCTCAGAATTCTCCGTCAGGGTGCTTCTTCTGTCCAGCTGTCGGATCAGCTAAGGGAATATAATCACGCAAGCTCTAATTAAACAGGTCCATAAAAGACGCAGTTCATTACAGCACGCACGGCCGTTCAGCGTCGATTACTACTACGGC
Organism: Schistocephalus solidus; assembly: GCA_017591395.1. Classification (NCBI taxonomy): domain Eukaryota; kingdom Metazoa; phylum Platyhelminthes; class Cestoda; order Diphyllobothriidea; family Diphyllobothriidae; genus Schistocephalus; species Schistocephalus solidus. The sequence continues at coordinate 23,663 of WEDG01009407.1, read as the reverse complement.
GATCATTGCCGCGGTCACCAAAGTTACAACCACCATTAATAACACTAAAGTAATACTACTAACCCAACCAATAATCCTATAATCCAATAATCCTATTACTATAACTAAATTACAATTCGTCCGTCGTGGTCCGACAACGTCCACCGCATTCTCCACGGAAGGATGGTGCAAGGACGGTGGATTGTGCACAAATTAGTTTTAAGTGATAGTAGACTTACACTGCATCCACCGCACTCTCTCTTACCCGCCTATGCCCGGTGTCCAGACATTGTCAAGAAGACCGGAGTCGGGGGGCAGATGAAGCCGCACTAGACGTACAATCACATACCCTGGTATATGCAGAAAGGGCCAGGATTTCATATAAAAGGAAGGAGGACGGCTCAGATTAAATCGCGTTCGTTGGCAACTTTCCAAGCCACGGCTATTAGCGCACCGAGACAGATTCGAAGGTGTCAGCTTGCTTATTTGGGGGTATTCTTTCCCTTTTCGCTCTTCCGACACCAGCCCGCTGTCTAGTCCAATCAGTTTTCTGATGGGGCAGTTGGGCTCCCATGAACTCGTCTGCGCGTACCACATACATGCCCTGGTCACCCATAAGCAACAGTCAAATGACATGGGCGTCTCGGACCTCATATCTGTAAGTCAACCAGTGGTACTATCACTATCGTTGCTACAAATTTCACCACTAATAATCATAATAGTAATAATAATACGATGATAACTAATAATAGGCACATAAAAATCCCAGGGCGACTTTGAAGCTGGCTTAACGCCGAAGCACTGTGTGTCAAGAATACCTACGGCAGATTAACTAAGTAAATGCAGAACGAAGCAACTAACCTCCATAGCTTTTGCCAGATAGCCTCGGTAACGCTGCTCAACAGCGTAGATTTCGGCGTTTTTCTGCTCAATAACTCTTGCAACATCAGACCTGTTGGTAAGGTGACGAAAAGCAAAATTAAGCAGACCATAAGAAGATGTCCGTCAGTGAAGACTAGAATCAGTCGTAATAAAAACTATAATACAACTTTGGTAATGCCTGGAATACAAAAGCAAGTTTATTTTTAAGTCGTCGGTGCTCGATTCTCCCTTTTCATGTTACACGGGCACATTGGCCATAACTCCAGCAAACGTTTAAAAACATACCAAAAGAGCAGTAAAATGCGGCGATAGGAACAAATACTTACGACTCATCAGACGAGGCCCGAGCTTTGGACGGCTCACCCGTCGGTGTACCGGCTCGCACCTCCTGCCGCTCAGTCGATGCTTCGACAGACTGCGGGACAGTTGATTCGGTTAGGGGATCGGTTGATGAAGTGAGGATGGCTTCTGAGACGGGTACGTCAGGAGTGGGTGTGTAGCGTATATTGCCTTCGGCAGACAGAACCACCGAATCGACGGATATGGATGGTGAGGGAACTCTACCTGCTGAAAACAATAAACCCTACTGCTTACATGTCAGTAGACACGTAATAGCAGATACAAATAGAGAGCAACGGTTCAGCGGTATGTGCCTTGGAGTGAAAATGAATTCGGACTTACAAGGATCGTGTGAAGCCGAGGGCAGAGAGTCCAGGCGCTCACGAAGGCGATTGAACTCGTGCGTGATGGACTGAAAGGGGAGGCAGTGCAGCGATAAGATAAATCGAAAAACGACAACTAAGCACGGTCAGGTACTGATTATAGCTTAAGGTGGATTCGCTGGTGAGGACGACTGTGGTCGCGAAGTCGCATGTGCTGAGGAGAGTAAGATATGCCGTTTCAAAGTCCCTTGTATCTGTCCTGTAAGGTGGTTAGCTCCTCGACCCATGCTCTCGAACACGCACAAATCAAACTCGGCCGGGGTCATTTCGGTACAATGTGTTAATTTTCCCTTAGCATGTTGAGCATGCGTGAGCACGTGGCGTGACCATGCGATCAACGAGACCAAACTTCGATCGTCAATAAAGCCGTGACAGCCTCTGTACGAGAGCAGGTTGCGGCGACTCATGTCGCACCCCGTCTGACCCCTATATCTCCGCATGTTTGCGAACTTTTACGGGTGGTTGACAAGCGCGTGATCCTGAGGCGCGCATATGCTATTTAAACCTGCACAATTGACTGAAATTGCAACCAGTGGCCGGTAAAATCAAATACTCGGATCATCGGCAGCCCGTCACCCGAGGGCCTTAGTCGGATTTTGAGGGTAATGCGCACGCCATGCAAACCTTGATTCTACCCTGTCCTCATTGGGATCGCATCAGACTAGTCAGTCACTTGCAAATCCGTCGAACAGAGACTGACGAACCCGTGCCTGGAGCACTAAAACATAGCAGAGACCGCCGCCTCCGCTGCTTCCGCGCATTCACTCCCCGCATGGGCCTATCCAATCACACGAAAGCGAAATCCACCGCAATTCCGACTTACTTCCTGCCCACACGTCAAAACTCACATCCCCAGGCGCCGGCAATACCGCATTAATATATTTCTCATCGTCATTCTCTCCACATCTCACATGGTCACACGCAACACAACACAAAACACGTTTTCAACTGAGAGGGAAGTATGATCCTCGGTTTCTTCTCCATATGGCTCTTCTACTGAATGCGTAATCCGAGCCTGAGACAATCACGGTGTGCTAAGCGCCGACGCTTGTAGGACTGCTAACTGACAGCTGTTCTCAGACCTCGCAGTCAGTTCGATTAGTGCTTGTGCGGAGTGGTCGAATGGTGGACTGAGGGTCAGGCTGTAATGGCGCCTTCTTTACGTGGCCTTTATGGCACTCTAACTCGGTTGGATCCGAGTCCAGCGCCTGAATCGATTTCCGGGCTTCTTGACTCTGTCTTGACACCGGGCACAGAGGGTGAGGAAAGAGAGAGAGAGAGAGTGCGGTAGCTGCAGCACAACTCAACTGTCACTATAAACTAATTCACGTGCAAGTTACCGTTCGTGCACCACGATCCTGTGGAGCACATGGTAGATCTCATCAAAGCCGACGGTCGAACTGTCGACAGCGTAGACAGTCATTTCGTGCCAGCTTGATCCCAATGGAGGGAAATACTGAGGAAGGACGACAGAGTGAGGTCAACCCTGCCAACTTTCCGAAACTGGTAACGCCCACGGGTCTGACCATGTTCTCGTTCACACACGCCTGAAAGTTCCCCTCTCATCTGCACCCAAAATTCCACGTGCAAGATGCCTTGATATCGCAAAAATCCGGCAGCTCAGCACTGCCGAGGCCCTGAACACAGAAATCCGGTTCCGTTTTACGGCCCAAGCCGACAGAGAAGGCAGTGACCAAGGGTCATCACTGAATTTATCCGTCTATGGAGCAGCTGATAAAATTCTCGGATTCAACCAGCAGCGCCGCAGTGATTTGATCAGTGGACGAACCCTGCAGTTGTCTGCCCTGATGGTTTGAGCCAGGTCCTACAACGATGCTTTCTTCCGCCAACTCCGGAACATGACAGCAAAGTCAACTAAGGATGACCGGTAGAAATAATGGTATAGAATAGCGACGTCCATGGAGCAGGCCTCAAACGTTGGTGACACTCGCAAACTCTACCAAATTATCCGCCAAATTAATGATAAGCCTTTGATACTTTGTGACTCTGTTCGCGATGTAAAATGTGGCTTTATTGGTGAAAAATCGGCCAAGGTCGATCGCTGGCGTGAGCACTTCGAGCAACTCCTCAACTTTTATGAGCACCCGAGTTTCATCCCTAACCAGCCTATGCAGTGTTGTGCGACCCCCCTTCCGAGGGAGAAGTTGTCGATGCAATACAGAGGCCCTAAAACAACAAGGCGCCCGCAGAGGACTGTATCCCAACAGCAATCTACAGGGCCTGTGTCGACACTCTGGTGCCCTGGCTTCATGAGGTGATTGAGCAAGTGTAGGGAGACGAAATAGTTCCTAATGACTGGGGTTCGGGCATCCCCTTGCCTGTCTTCAAGAAGGGAGATAAGACAAAGTGTGAAAACTACAGCGACATAAGCCTCATCGACTTTGCTGCGAAGGTCTTTACTATTGTCCTTCTCAGACGGTTTCAAGCTGTACTTAACTCTAGGATGAGGCCCAACCAAGCCGGATTCCGAGCTCGGCGTGGATGCGTGGACCAGATATTCACTCGGAAGTGCATTCTGGAATTCCGTCATGGCTACCAGTAGCGAACCGCCGTCTGCTTTATTGACTTCGCCGCTGCGTTCGATTCCGTCCATCGCGCGTCTCTGTGGCGATCTTGTGTTTAACCAGGTTGCATTCTGTCGCCTATTTTAGTCATTTACACCATTGACTGGATTCTCGGGAGGGCCCTACAGGGTTCTGACGTTGTGGAACTTGCACTCTTATGCCGCCTGACTGACCTAGACTACGCTGACGATATTGCTTTGCTAGCCTCAAGCTTTGGGTATCTACAGTCTGTGTTGTCGCGAGTGAATGAGATTGCTACTACGGTCGACCTGCCCATAAACACGGGATAGACCAACTTGATTTCGAGCTGTATCTCTGAGCAGGAGAAAGCACTACTCGGGATTAATGACTGTCAACTTGAAGAAGTAGACAGTTTCAAATACTTCGGGGTAAGGATGCTGCCGAATTGACAGAGTAAGGACGACATTGTTTTCCAAATCGACGCTTCTCGCCAGGTTTTCTCAATCCTTAGAAAGTGCCTATGGATCCCACGCGACATCTCCAACGTCATGAAGATCCACGTGTACCGTGCATCCGTCCGGTCGGTCCTCCTCTAAGGTTTTGAAAGCTGAGCTGTGCGTGTGGAAGATGAGCGAAGACTTGAGGTATTTGACCATCGTTGCCTGAGGGCCATCCTTCGAGTGAAGTACATCGACCACGTCTCAAACGGGGCAGTCCGCACTCTGTGAAAATATCGCCAGGAAATCTCAGGCCACTCAAGGAAGACGACTCTTCCGTCGCCCGCCTCACGAGCTGAGTTCTACTGCTTTCGATCCGGCGCCGTTGCCCACTTGGGGACGTCGAAGAGGTCAACAAAAAATGGCTCGACACGGTTCGGACAAGACATGGAGGTGGTGCTTTGACCTTCGCTATTCGGCGTCCATCGCTGGAGGAGAGAATCAGTCGAGCTATCCAGGTCTACTGTCGCGAATCGTCACACGTGGAAAGGTCACAGCCGTAACAAGTACAAGTACAATCGCCAGTCACCCCGACGTTTCTCGCAGTGGAGTATGGTAGTTATCGAAAGAGGGACGTAGAGGCTGTGCATGTCTACCTCAGAAAAAAACTTAGTTCAAATCACTAATGTCCGTCTCGGTACACCGAGAGGGCACTTGAAGGAATTGGTGGTGGTTGCGTTGGTGGTTAAGGCTACTCTGAAGGTGCCAGCTTGACTGTCACAAGGGACGACACCCACGAGATAGCATAGGCAGCATCTGACTCACTCGCACATTTGGAATTCACCGTGCTTCAGTGACACACTCAAGTTACGACAGTCAAAAAAGCAAGAGTGACTTGTGCTGCCAAACTCCATCCCTCCCTCCTTGCAGTTAAAATTGATTGTTATCATAACAACAAGTAAAAAGGAGGAAGATGGGCGCACGGTTTACCTGTTTCTCTCGAATTGCTGTCTGAAGGTCCGCACGAGTCTTCTCAAGGTCAGCCTCAGCCCTCTGAACTCTAACCAACAGTTCCGCGGCTCTGGACTGAGCCTCCTCCGACTGTTGGCGGTTACTTTCTGCCTGTGAACGAATGTTGGAGTGCAGCCGCGTTTCCTAGGAGACAGAATAGCCGGAAGAATATAAAGGGACCGAGGAGACGATTCGTATTGAATAATTGGAGGAAGTCCAGGTACTGCTGAGCTACTTACTTGTTCCAACTCACTCACTCTCTGTTGATAGGCAGTGTTATCAGTTTCAAGCTTGTTACAACGAATTCGCAAGGCATTCGCTTCTTCTGCCCGCTTTTTCCACTGTTCAGCCGATGCAGCGACACGTTTTGCCTCCTGCAACTCCTCACGTACAATGTCCAAGTCGTCCTTTAGGTGTTTTTTCTCCTCTGCCTCTTTCGTAAGACTTTCGTGCTAGTAGGTAGATAGTACAAACTGTATATACAATATAAGGTCTGCTACAGACGGAACAGTCAGATCTTATGTCTACTCACATTTAATAAGTAGTGTTAGTTATTTACGCATTAATCAGTGCTAGGCACCGAAGCAGGCGCAAGGTCAGCACGCAAGCAGGGAAATTACTAAAAAAATCAGCATGAATAAAATAGACGGGTACTTACGGCTTTCTTCATATCCACCAGTTGGGTCTGAGTTTCGGTCAAGCGAATTTTTAGATCTTGATTTTCTGAAAAACGGAAAATGTCAATCTACAGTCTGGAAAATTAAAAGGTATCCCTGTTCTGGTAATGGACGTATAATAGGGGATACAGAGCGACGTGATCCAGGAATAGTCTAAAACCGTGGAATTTTCGGCCAAAATCTCAAATTAAAGAGCAAAAAGTCCGGAAGAAGACGACGACAGTGCCTTACAAATAAAAACAACTTCAGTGAAAAGTGCCACAGGAAGTTCAACACTTTAAAAGATGCGACGACACAGTTGGGGTGAAATGCTTCCTCGAGGAAGCCTACATTAAATCATTCGACGTTCTAAAAGATATGGAATGACTTAAGCAGCACGCACGATATCATAACTGACAATCACAGGAAGTACGTTCGTAATCCTGGACGCAAACTTTACTATACAAATCCTTTGAAGCCATCGTTAGGCAGCAGCAGATGCAACCGGTAGCGAAAATTTCTTGCGAAGGACTTGCCCCGAGCCCAGGGAGCTCAAATCAACGAGTTTGGCCACCCTCCTACCCCGAACGGTATCTTTGACACTCCAAATAACTTACTCGCACTCCCACCGCCCCCAGACTCATAATGCTTTAACTCCTAGGCGTTTGTTCATTGTGTGAGACAAGCGCTCACTTTTGACAGCCCAGCGGCTTTCGGGCACAAGGATTTATTACCTGCCTCGCAGTGGAAGAGTTCGCCGCGCAGGGCAGTGATCTGATCCTGCATTTTGCGGATCTGGAGCCTGGCGGCGGCTGAACCCGCTCCCAACGGATCCTCCTCCTCCTTTGTGACGTCTCCCGATGCCGCAGAGGCCTTTTCTTCCAATTCGCGCAGACGCTGTTGTAATTCCTCCGACTCCGTTACCATGGTGGCCTTCTCTGCCTCTAATGCAGCGACCTAAAATCAGGAAAACGATCGTGAATGACGCTGTCTCAGAGCTGGATCGTTTTGGGGGCGTGTAAAGAGTTATTAATAGGGAAATACTACACTCAACAATACACTGCTACTTTAACAACTACAGTAGTCATCGACAGACATTAAGAATCACTCACTCTGCCTTCGAAAAGCAAGAATGTCGTCTAGAAACCGGAGAAAAACGAGATGCTGGCTGCAGATGCTTTTGTGTAATTAACAACTCTCATTCAGACAGCTCTTAAATGGCATGCTGTGTTTCCCTTAGGGGCCGCCAACAAAGGTAGTCCCACAATTTTCGGATCAAATTGCTGTGCGAAGTACTATGGAAAATGGACTTAGGGAAATATGGTACAGGGTTCCAGCAGATCGCCGTCTCAGGCAGACCTATGTCATCTGCCTCTAGTACAGCAACCTATAATCACAGTAACGGTTACACTACTGAATAACAAAAAATACAAGAAATGAGAAGAATGCGGTTGGAAGTGTCTTTGTTGGCTGATGTAGGCAGTTGAGAGCCATCACTTGATATGACTTGCATTCGTTGAAGGCTCAACGTGCATTAGCAGAACTCACTCTAGAGACCCGCCAGCAGCCGCACGGCGGCCAGTAGAAGCAGATGACAAGGGAGGCCCCAGTGGTGAATGGTGCACTACCTGGAGTTGGGTAGGACTGGCTGACGACGTCTAATAAGCCAGAAATGGCCATTTCAGTCTCCCTTGTCTTCGCCGGCAATATTCATCTACATAACATTACGTTGCATTGACGATATCCACCGTGGCGCCCGGTGGTGCGGGGACGGTGAAGTGCGCGTGGACAGTTTACCGCACTCTCCCTCTGCTCCCAACCTGAGTTGGAGGTTATGACCAAGTTAAAACTGAAGGTGGGAGAGCACGCATGTGGTTGACGCGGCGGGAAGCTGCACCTAAGTGTCCGAACACACTTGGCTCGATCCAAGCTGAGTGGGAGTACTATAGGGGCCATTGCAGTCGACCACTCCACGCAAACGCACAAGCACCACAGTAGGCTGGTACAGGGACGGATACTCACGCTGGATTATAGTAAGAATAGACTTGCGAAGCATCTACCTCACTCTTTGTTCCACACCCCCTACCTGGACCCGGTGTCAAGACGGAGTCCAGGAGACCGGAGATGGGATAGGGCGTAGGCCCAACCAAACACACACACACCCTGGGCTGACTGCGCGGTCCGAGTTATCCCGACAGCTGGTGATCCTCCAAGTCACGGCTTTCAGCGCGCCGTGATATATTCAAGATCGAGATCACGATACTCTTTCCTACCTTGAAGATCCTATGAAAGCATCCTAGCCCTATGATTTTGATTTTAACACTTGTTGGTATTAAAAAACAACACCTACCCCCCCCCCTCCCCCGAAATATACTGCACGGAACTGTACTGAAGAATGTTTATGCTGAAGGAGATTTAGTTTCGATGGATGACATACGAGTGCCCGAAGAAAGGACACATCGCTGCGGGTGCTCGCAGGTAAGCCTGAAGGGCTTATTCAAATGCCTAGGAGGATCCCTTGCGCGGGGTCCAACAGTTCGACCGTTGTAGTCCGACGATGTCCACCGTATGCTCCACAGAGGGGTAATGCAGACACGGTGACTCTTGCGCAGATTAGTTTTAAGTTATAGTAGACTTGCACTGAATCTACCGCACTCTCTCTTCCCTTACCCACCTGTGCCCGGTGTCAAGATGGTGTCAAGGAGACCGGATGCGGGATCGGGCGCAGGCGGCTGGTGCGACCGGAGATGTTCCTGACCATGCCACCACTCCTGAATCAGAGACCACACCCTCCGCCATGTTAGGCATTTGTTATGGGAGGCCGCGCGGGATCCCCAAGCATCGGGAGTTGCAAGACTATCAGCCTTCGAAAGCAGGCGAACCTCGAATACCGTGGTTCAACACCACCATCAGAGTCCAAACCTTTTTTCCCCGCCAATGCAAACTTGGCGCTCGCAAAGATTTCGTGCGACACATTCGCACCTACCGACCCCGTATTGGACCATCCTCTCCCGCGTTGTGTTCGCACTTCTCTTCGTGTTGACCTCCAAGTGCCGTCTGCCAAACTAATGCGGGCATTTTTAATTAAAAAACGAACTGGATGCAGTAATAAGCACCTACTCCTACAGCGTTTCGGGCTCCAACGTCGAACAAAAAGGCTGAAGCGTATGGGCTAGGGGTTGAACGTGGACCCATGCACGCCACTTTGGCGGCCGTAGATCACAGCACTCCGGGGTCAGCCAGACTGCCCATTCGCGGTGAATTTTCTCCTACCCACCAACATGCGTTTGGAATTGAAGATGAACTTACCGAACCTTATCGCCGGCCAGCGAAACGGACGACTCATTGCCCAGTTTATATATACGATCTAAAGAAGACATCAATTGACGTTCTGGATAGGCAGCATATCAGCGTGTTAAATTGCCACACGAAACGGGTTTTGCCGTTGGAGTAGGTCTATACGTGGGAGGCGGAGGTGAGGGTTTAATCCGTACCAAGGTAGACCCCGATTTACTACTGATACAAAAGATGTCGAGGAAGAAATCTGAAGACCGGGTTGTCATGCGTACTGGAGACCATGTACGTGCGGGTTTCTCGTAGACTGTGGCTTTCTGTCGAACAAACCCAGCCCAACTCAAGTCGTCTTGACGCCGCCTCACCGCAGGGATATGATAAGTGCGGAAAGAGAGAGCAAGAGAGATACTTCACAAGTCACCGCCGCTCACCCAGGCAGTGGTGCTTTTGAGGGAGTCGGATAAAAGAGCTACGACAGCGTGAGACAGTTAATTAATTTTAGTAGGAGAATTACCTACCTTCACCTCGAGCTCCTGACAGCGCAAAGCAAGGTCCTCGCCATCTAGGTGCTGAAAAAATACAAAAGCTGGGACAACGAATTCCATAAAACATGAGGTAAAGTTTTATGGGCCTGATAAGAAGGCGATCGCACAGCATGTAGGCGTTTATGAACAATAGTCTGGCATTTTTATGAACTATGGGAGTAGTACATGGACAAGTTTGTCAATCACTCAACCAGGCTTCACGCATCGTTATCCGGCACGCGTCTGGTGTGCCTCCCTTCGAATGGTGCTCCATGAAGGAACCCCACGCAACCGCGATCTACATACCCCACGGTTTCACCGGGCTTCTAGGCCACTAGATGGTTATGGGACTGGGTGTTTTGATGGAACATGCGAAGAGGTGTAATCCCCATACATAACAACCCACGCCGAATGAAAAGGCGTGAAGCAAGCGAGAATTTTGAAAGCAGAGGCCTGAGGTCTGGCACACCGAAAGCCTCATAAAAAGTGGCCAGGCCAAATGACGGCACTGTGACATGGCGACCGTGAACCGCCATTGAATAAATTTGCTCTACACCGCTACCTTGCTCTTGGGCCAAAGCGCTAGAGTATACAACCTCGAATAAATAATCAGAGCGGCTGTTGGGGATCCGCCCGTACTCATAATTCCCAAAGAAAGTGCATTAAAAATATGTCCGACTACAGTACTACGATCCACGCTACGGCGTCCGCGGGAACTGGCAAGCTTTGGGCTGGTGAACAGCAGTTACTAGTTTCGAAGCAGTCCCACGCAACCACTATCTAAGAATCAAAAGTTTCACGGGGGGAGGACTTTAGGCGAGAGAATATTTGTGGGACTGCGCAAAAGTAGAGGTCTCTCGAAGGGCAAATGTGTCCCATCGTTAAGCCCGTAGTTGATACTGTCTCTGATGGTCGGTTCGAGTTGGAATCCGAAACGTCAGGCGAATAAGGCTTTTGTCCCAGCGATCGCATCTACGTTTTAGTTTTTGGGACTATCCACGCGATAGACTACTGAGCGCGAAGAGGCCTGAAGCAAGCGAGGACAACTGCTGAGGGACAATTGACGCGAAACGCGAATCACTTACCTTCCCTCCAAAGGACGTATCCGTAATATTGGATGACGACAGTTCAGACATCACCTACAACAGAAGGGAAGGAATATAACCACGATGCGTTATAAACCAGCAAGGGAGCAGAGAACATGCTGGAGAGTCAGTTTTTAAAAAGCCACATAGGCTCACAGTAGCTCGCAAGTGGCATTATCAGCCTATCCATTGATAGTATCGAAAAGGCAAATTCTAGGAAACAGTTCAGACGCAGAAGATGCGATCGCTGGGGCAAGAAGTTTGCTGGTCTGGTTCTTCGGATTCTCACTCGAAGCCATCATGGGGAGAGTCGCAGATAAATAAGAAGTAGTGGTAGTAGTAGTAGTAGTAGTAGTAGTAGTAGTAGTAGTAGTAGTAGTAGTAGTAGTAGTAGTAGTAGTAGTAGTAGTAATGTTATTATTAACGGTAGTAGAAACATTAATAGAAGTATTAGTAGTGGTAGCAGCAGAAGCAGTAGTAGTAGTAGTAGTAGTAGTAGTATTAATAGCAGCAGCATTAGTAGTAGTATTAATAGCAGCAGCAACATTATTAGTGGCAGTATGAGTTTTATTAGTAGTAGCTGGAGTGGTAATAGCAGCAGCAATAGTATTACTGATAGTAGTAGTTGTAGTAGAAGTTGTAGTAGTGGTAGTGTCGGTAGTAGTAGTGGTAGTGGCGGTAGTAGTAGTAGTAGTAGTATTAATAGCAGCAGTATTATTAGTAGCAGTAGTAGTATATGTAGTAGTAGCAGGAGTGGTAATAGCAGCAGCAATAGCATAAATAAAAGTAGTAGTAGTAGTAGTAGTGGTGGTGGCGCTGGAGTAGGACTGTCACTGATGATGGATTCTAGTTAGAATCCGAAACCTCAGAACAATAAAACTTCTTGTTTTGGCGATCGCAACTTATTCTTCTGAGCTTACTCATTGCCTGGCCACAGTAACCTAGGTATGAGTAGGAAAGGCTTGAGAGGCGATAGAAGACTGCTGGAAATAGATTTCGCTTGGCGTCTAATATGCGTGCAGCGAAAAATTTTGTTATCGAGTGAGTCGCCAGAAGGACGATCACATTGTTTGATGTTGCCGACTGCCAAAATTCGCAAGCTACACAACTCGCTTAGGTGACGCAAAAACGAAGAAAAGTTTCATTCGCGTTCGGGCCTATGCTTGTCAAAGGAGTGCTCTTTATACATCTCGTCTGATCGTGCAAGTGTGGACAGGTGATAAGGGTTGTCCTATTGCCAGCTACAAGACTGAAATCTCAGTGGGGGGTCGCCCTTTAATAAAAAAATACGGGAACGATGAAGTACCAAAACCACGCAAAAGGCGCCATAATTTCAGGATAATTCCAGCACGGTAGCATAGAGGCCTCAGTATGGGCATGTTTTCCCTAGCCTGAGATAATAACTCCCAGGACCAGATAAATATTTGAGCTGTATCTTCTGGGTAAATGTGAAATTCTTTATATATTGAACTAATTAAATGTAATACTCAGAAGAAGATGCGATCGCTGGAATAAGCAGTTTATTGGCCCTGACGTTTCGGATTCTTATTTGAACCCATCATCAGAAACGGGTCACGGAAGAGGGTAATCGAGGCACACGGAGTGCAGTATTTGTAGAGCGTTCATCACTAGGAGGTTGTAGTTGATGTTCATATTGGAGTCGTTAATAGCCACAATTCCACAAACGTTGTTGATTCTTCACGTGCTCATTACTCGGCACTTTAGCTCGCAGTCACCGGAAGACGCGTAGTTTGGCTGAAACGAAGTAAAATGTCCCAATCGCCTCCGCCTGGTCATGCGAAATCGCAACAGATAAAGCTCAAGAAGGAATATCGGCAAAAACCAGGGAGACTGGGATGGCCACTAGCATTTAATCTCCGTTGGTATCGCCTTCTTTGCGCAGAGCCCTGGTCATTGTGCCGGCAAGTCGAAACCACACGACCAGGGCGCAAAAACCGTCTCTAAGTCCCATACTTGCAAACACCAGATGCTTCTCCCAATTAATACAAGTGAGTTGTTTGATCAAATTACTTAAGCGTACCCCTTCCTATCTGCTATTTTCATAGATGGTTACCAAGTTGTTACTGTTTTTGCCAGCAGGTCACAAGGTTTGTGGACAGGGAGGAGGAGGAGGAGGAGTAGGAGGAGTAGGAGGAGGAGGAGGGAGGAGGAGAGGAGGGAGGGGAGGAGGGGGGAGGAGGGAGGAGGGAGGAGGAGGGAGGAGGGGGAGGAGGAGGAGGGAGGAGGAGGAGGAGGAGGAGGAGGAGGAGGAGAGGAGGAGGAGGAGGAGGAGGAGGAGGAGGAGGAGGAGGAGGAGGAGGAGGAGGAGGAGGAGGAGGAGGGAGGAGGAGGAGGAGGAGGAGGAATTCTCTACCCAAGGGAAAGCTAGCTTTTGGTTTTAAAAAAGGTTTTTATTTATGACATTTTTTTAAGACCATGCAATGTCCATTAAATTAAAACGTATCTGTATGTTTATCAATGCTCCTTACTTCCACTGCAAAATTTTGTGAGTAATAAATACTGGCATAGATGAATTAATGCTACTCCTTGCACGGAAGCGTACGGCTTGTAGCCTGAAAACGCTAGACGCAAATGCGACGTCAGATGGGTCGCAAATTTGTTCGGGAATCGGAAGACTTTTAAAAATCAAAGAAGACGTGATTTGCTACCAAGAAAAAATAATTTGCTTAATTTTTCGAAATAATATGCTTTAATTAATGAGGGCATCTAAAATCAATACAAAAGAGACACTACTCAAGCAATATTTTTATACGGGAGGTGGTTGTTGCTGGCGGCCGAAGGCATGTGCGTCCGAAAGCCAACATCCTGGTGTGTCTGAAATACCACAGGATTGTGTCGTCCTTCCTAATCGAAAACGCATGTCTGAATTCGGGCTAACATTTTGATGAGATCTATCACCTACTGCCGCCATATAGGAGTAAACTCGCAATTATTTTGTGTTAGTTTGTCTAAAATGTCGACAAAGAAACACTGTTATGATTTTAAAGCGTACCAAAAAGTGGTGGTCTATAAGCGGTGCGAACTACACTGGGCAGTAAATGAACTTTGTATGATATTTTACGGGAGCAGGAATCCGGGAAGATAGGAGCTGCCTGGTAGGCCCGACCTGTCGACGAATGTTGGACAGTGAAACGGTTTTTGGCCAAGGCAACACGCAAACCTAACCGGCTACTCGCTTCGACGTATGGAAAAGCGCTCGTGGAATAGGCGACTATAATAATAACTCCCCGCGCGCCTGGGCACAGAGCTGGCTAATCGGTCACCTATAAGGTCATCAGTCATAACGGTACTGTAACAGAACGAACACTGCGGAGTACTTAATACTGCTTTATTCGCCATGGCCCGGTACAAGTTGTCACCAACTGTTGTGCCGGCAGAGGGGAGTGGAATCCAGGTACTGCAAATAACAATCTCTCTCTCTCTCTCTCTCTCGCCAAACTCGTTTAGCCCACCGAGTTAGCCTCAACAATGCCCGTTTATATTACGGAACGTATAAGTTTGACAGCACAGAGCCCGTTCCACCCAAGACAAATGGTATACAGGCTTCGCATCGCACCAGCCACCTGCGGTCGATCCCAGCATCAGACAGCAGATGGTGAGAGGAATATGGAGTGAGGTCGACTCTGACCCCCCATAATGGGACCCGGTGGTAGATGCGCTGGGCCAACACAGGGTCCGGAGACAAAAAATGCCACGCATTCGGGGAAGATGTGGTGTCATGAGTAGCTGCAGGCTTACGCCGCACCAGCAACCTACGCCCTCTCCCGCCTCCACTCTTCTCGACTCTGTCATTACACCTGACCATGGTGGGAGAGGGTATGGCAGATTGAGTGCAAGTCTACAATCATTATAAACGAATGCAAGCACAATTCAACGTCCCTGAGCTCACCATGCTGTGGGACACACGGTGTGGATCATCAAGGATGGGTGTGGTAGATTCTACGCAAGTCCCCGCACTCGCAACCGATAGTCGCCCGAAAAAGTGCCACATACTTTTGACTGCATCACATTCGCCAGCGGGTGGAAGGCTACTCTTCATCACATTTAATTCTGTTGAAAAGATCGACCGGGAGCGGAATGGCAAGATAAATGTCTGAATTGTAGGTTCGTACAAAGAATGCCACCCAGAATCATTTGAACGGTAACCTGGTTGGCCCCAGAATCCAAAACTTTAATTAAACCAGTCAGAGTGGTGGCATTAAAGAGGTGGTTTGGGTTTATTTGAAGTCTGACCGAGTCTTAGAGCGCAGTCGAGCCAAACAGCTCCCGCAACGCCGTATGACGCTACTCCAAACGCGAATGGCCGAACATGCAGCAGCAGTGAGAGGAAATATACTGGTTCCGAGATCGCAGCTTATTCAACAGCACATGGTCACACATTCGAGTTTGAATAGGTTTGATATGTTCGCAAAAAGGGACAACTGCGTGAGCCATGAGCTGTTCTAGTCATAGTTCGCCGGCCCACATTCAATTAACAAGCGTAATGACCTTCCACCGCCATATTATGTCCTGTGATCCTGGCTGGGCAAAATAATTAGCCACGCCGATATGGTACGTGTGATGAACAATTCCGGTGACAGCAAGTCGAATTTCCAAGTAATTGTCATGCCAAGAATAAACAACAGTAATGAGATCACGGCCATTAACGACTCAGGTAATGACGAATCTGCAGTTATCGCATCAAATACGACCCCAGCGATGGACGCGAATGCTGCTAATTAGTGTAGGCACGTGGTGGCCAGCAATTACGTTTTATAAATAATATGCCCTGCAGTATCCTTTTCCACAGGTGTTTCTCAAGCTGACTTCAAGATATAATATGGCCAGTAAACAATTTATCTATCGCCTCTTCTTATGAACTGCTTCCTGGAACTCGCCTACATGCTGTAGAAACAAAATTCACACTGTAACCATTATCATGCAGGGTGTTAAGCTTCATCCAATGTCGTCACTATATTATTAGCAGCATCGGTAATGCCCCTTACTCCAGCTCTTAAAGTTCCTTCGATAAAGCCGTTAGTAATAACAGTAATAAAAGCAAAAAATACAAAATAAAAAGAACAGATAATGGATATTTAAAGAGTAAAAGATGCATGAGTCACAATATCATCGAAACATGAAATACGCGCTGACTGGATTTTACCTCAGGGCGTGGAAGAGGAATAGTTTCGTGCAGAAACTGACAATCTATCTGGATTATTTGTTACAAGGTACTGAAACAACAACTGAATCAGATTTTCAAAGTGGTTCGATCGAGCCTCACCAATTTGTTTGACATTGGATCCTTACACGCTTCAAAACAACACCTACGAAATGTCCTCAGGACACTACCATTCTCCTACTGGTAGTTAAGTATGAAACCGACTTCAAGCTGAGTTTTTAAATTCGAAGCTAACAAAACCTAGAAACTTTCAAGCAGATTCGCAACAAAAAAAAACATTAAAATACTACTAGACAGCGAAAGTTGAAAGCAACAACAGTCCGCAACAAAATGTTAGGAAAAAAGTGTCGCAGAAAATGGCGAATGGCTTACCTAGAAACAGATAAGTTAACAAGAATCCTAAATCGAAATGAGACAAGAAAGTAACAGCCAACTCGAAGGCATACCTGCGACGGGTAATCCACCAGATTTGACTTAAGCTTGCGTATGCCTGCTCCGATTAGAGGTCTGGATTAGTGACACGGATTGGTCAGCGTTGCGCGATTCGCTCAAGGAAGCACACTCAAACAGCCAACCATAAGTTCTCAAATTTTCGTGTAGAGAAGGATATTGAGACGAGTACAGGCGAGATTAAGGCATTTAAATAAGGGTGTCTCTGTGTACAGCAACGGCACACGTCCTGAAGAAGGAGCAGACACGCTGACGCACGCACCGCTTAGTGTGGGTCAGGCACATGGGTGATCGTATGATCGATAAGCAATGATACCATATATTATGCTACTGAATAGCAGTAAGTAGTAATATTTTGTTAGTAAAACATACGCCCTGGATTGCCTCCATTGTGGTTCTTTGCACAGACTCCTCCATGTTCAGAATGTCCTGTATGTGGGCTTCCTTATTCTCGCAATTAACGGCAACGCAAAGCACCAGTTGAAGAAGTCGGAAAAGTTCATCTGTGTCGTGATTTTCAGCTGAAAAAAGGTCAAAAATGGAGGGATATTTGTGACCCACCAATATTCAGCCTTGTGAACACGGAGTAAGGTCCTCACGATAGACCCTTCCCAGGTTCGTGCAAAAAGTTGAGATAAACATTTGAACCGAATTGCATTAACAACGAATGAAGAACTGCGCAATCGGTAAATGGACAGTCAGGAGTATCTAAACATATAGCAAGATTGATTTATATACGTTTAACACCGGTGGTAACTAAAAACCCAGAATCTTGTTTGACCGATCGCGCATTTCATCCGGTTTTGCTGATAAAGTTGATGAGACTCGGCTGAAAAATTGACAGAAACTTTCTTACCTTACCTTAAATAAATTGGCACGGGGACTGTCTCTGGCAAAAATTAAAAAAATTATTATCGAACAATCGAGGCGCTTATATACCAGGTGCTACACAAGGAGTGTTGTGGTGAGCACAGATGAACCGAACTACATGAGACTGTGTCATGCGGCGGCACTAAGCCGGCAAAATATGCGTCAGCAGGATGCTAAATCAATCTCAACGTCAAAAATGCTATTCCCAGGTAGCATAACTAAAGATCACGAGGTGTTCATTGAGGCAATTGCATCTTGGGTGTGAAATTTCAAACAACTAATGGGATCGTCTGACATTCGGAACCGGTGAGTCGAATGTGCAGACAGTCCGAGACTGCGTGCTTCGGTGCACTGTTGCTGTGTTTTTGGTCTTTTTTTTGTGATCATCAGGAACAGCAGCAGCCGGTGAATTAGTTTACAGTGTGGTGGATTGACGCAACATCTACCGCATCCCACCGTGTCAACCGCTAACGCCGGGTACCTTATCCTTGCACGAACCGTGGCTTGGTTTGCTGCGGCGAAAATTCTCAGCCCAAGGACGCGCCGCCTGGTGACGCAAAGCCACATACACCGAGGACAGTTCAGTGTGCCGGAACTGAAAACGCTCGAGAGGGACTGCTTTCACTGTAAATTGTTATCCCGCCCATAAGCTCCTGGCGCATTTGGTCGAAAGCGTTGGGCCTGAAAAGTCGTGAGTATGTTTGCGTCCAACATAACTAAGCTAGTCCCCTTTTCAGTTTGTAAACCAAAAAAAAAAAAAACACGCGTAGGCAGAAGAAACGTCAAATTCTAGAACAGTTTAATGCTCACCGATTGCATCTACGTCGGGGATTTGATTGGTCTGGAGTTGCTGATCGAGAACCTGGGAGTGGAAGAGAGGTAAGAGAGAGAGAGAGGCAGGGAGGGAGGCTCGACAGTGCAATCACCCAAACAAAACTAATGTTCTGGCCCCAACAAGGAAGAATTAAAAAATCACTGGAACGCGGCTCAAACAAGCGCCCATGTCAACGCAGATGTCAAGACCTCCCGCGTCCCGCCGCTTACTCTGCAACTCTCCTGGTAGGCACTCTGAAAGACCTGCTCAAAAAAAAACAACTTAAACATGCCCATTCCATCACGCCTACCTCCTTCTGTGAACTGCGAAAAAACGGCAAATTAGATGATGACGACGACTATATCGCCGCCACTGCTGCTGCTGTCCCATTCGTGTTTTCAGCGCTGTCATGCCTGTGCGCGTGACAGTTCATTTTCTAATATGGCTGCAAGAGATTTCTTTCCCCGGGTGGATATTTACCTTACTTCCAGTCTACTTTTACCTTCAAACATAAGATGGCAAACGTACAGACACCCCTCTTCCCGATATGCAACTTCAGTTGACTGAACACTACTTAAATCTTCGTAATAGCTTTGAGATTTCGCGGTGACTTTCTAGGTAAAATACAGCTTGTTTTGATGTGCTTTTACATCAGCATTGATAAGTATTATTAATCTACTTTATTGCAGCAATGACTACTCCAGTATTCCCCGAGCGTTAGATTTGTTTTGATTAGCCAAAAGTGAAGGCCATTAATGTGAGCGGGGGCTCGCACGCCGCCCACATGCAGTGCGCGTGCTGATGTCACACCAGCTCTCGACAGGATTGGAGTTCTATCTGACCAGTCAGATGAAACAGAAGACAAGCAAACATGTTACCGACTCAAGGACACTACTTGGTTGGTCTGAACTTAGTTCAACCCTGGGCATTCTCGCTTTGCTGTTTTGTTTTTAAAATGAACTATTAAAAATACGTTAATGCAAGTATCCTGTCCGCCCTTTTGCTGTCCAGTTCCGAATTGGGGATTTGACCGAGGCGAGTTGTTGGACCAGCGACCATCGAGGCGTACGGCGAGTTAACTGCGCTTATAACACTGGAAATTGGCTGGGGATTAGCCCCAAAGCCAGGTAGATGAAGCCCTGTTCGTTAGCTTGACTACTTCCCAGCTGACACGTCCATTAGTGACAAAAATTAGAAAGGCGTTTAAAGACGGCTATTGAGGATCGCGAGTCTGTCAGAAGATAACCACAAAAAAACCTATTGCATTTTAGGATCGACCGTACAGAACGCCGTCCAAGCCACGTCTGAAATGTTAATATCGTTCACGCAAAGGAATTGGAAAGGAAATGGACTATGACCCCAAAAAGATCCAAATTCTGAATTTTACAACTGTGATTACCTCTATCACAGAAAAATCACCGTCAGTAACTTTACGGTGGAAACCACTCGAAGTGTGTCGCGCAGAAGGCGACAGTAACCTTGGGTCAAAAGCATGTTCGTAAATCTGCGCGGACTCGAAGGGTCACCCGCCAACGCTACCCAAAAACACATGTTCTGCCGGAAAATTACGATAACAAATCGAAACGAAACAACTTTATCCAGTCGCAGTTTTCCTGGGGAGGAAGAAGAAGCAGATAACAGACAATCGGTGCCCAAGCTATTTATTATAAATCTTATAACATTAGCACCTTCTGTCAACCGTGAAAGCAAAGGTACATTCAACGACTCCAGGTGATTCGAAACAGCAGTGGGGCACGCCAACGGATGTCTTGCCGCTCACAACAATATTAAACTGACTGCGGATGCCAGCACATCCGGTGGGCCTTAACCTGTAAAAACCAGGACTTTTTGTAATACGCGTGTAGCATAACGCAGGTCTTTCTTGCTGCTTGACGAAATTCCCAAACAATAAAAAGTAGGGCCCAGGTTTTTACCTACAAACGCGCAACACCGCTTTTCAGCAGAAGGGAAAGCGTTCAACAAGAATAGGCAGGCTTTGAGTTTTCAAAAAGGATGTTCACAATGATGACGAAACACTGAACTTGCTCATAGACTCGGGCGACTGAACGCAATTGTCCAGCTAATGACACCACCTGGAGGGTATCAAGCAATGAGAATCTAGAGCTGGAACAGTTGTGCAACCGTAGTCAATTAACACAGACGACCCTGGGCAATATGGTGGTTATTTACGGTAATACACACTTTGACCGCATTTTTAAATATTCTTTGGGGAGAAAAATGTGGCTATGCATGCGACAGTTCGATAACCGTATCTCGACGAAGTCCACCGTGCCTAGCAGCATGGTGGCGAAAGCGATAGAGACGATGAAATGAATTAGTTTTAAGTGAGAATAGCTCTGCACCGCATCTACCGCACTCTTTTCCCTTTCCCACTCCATTAGTGTAAAGTCCATACCTCGCCACGAGCCGTGCATAAACAGAGCACGTTCAAGAAGATCCAAAAAGGTTGGAAATCAACACTATTTAGTTCTTCGAAACTGGAGATCTCTGAATTTTGACCAGTTAGAAACTGGAGACATTGAGTGTTTCATTTTACAGCGGATGCCGGCCACACTATTCTGGCAATAGTTTGAATTTCTTGTCCTTCATAATCCCTCATCACCTAAAAACGATGCTTGTTTCGCTCCTATACTCAAGCAGGTGCATGTGAACCCGTTCTGGCATAAGAAAATATCGCACAGAGGCTGACCTGGAAGCAATTGTGGTCTGAAAAATCTTTCCAGTTGGCTGATCTGACCCTGACCGTTAATTAAAATGGACTCGTACCATTGTATCGGAGCGATCGGTGTCCCGTCATGGATGCTAACCACGGTATTAAATTATTGAAGGGCTTATATGCCCTTCAACTATCCTAAGAGGCGTTATCAGTTTTCGCATGATTATGTCATGCATTAGGTGGTCCATTACAGTTGTTGCTGCAGGATATAAGCATTAAACAGATGAGCAGTAACTCGAATTCTAAATTTTAAAATACTCGGTCCTCGACGTTGAGCCCTAAGCCACTGGAGTGATTTCTGTCACAGAGCACTGTGTAGCCTCAATTTGTTTAAAAACTCAGTTTTTGTTCGGCAGATAAGGATTTAAATACTGGTATCGCGCAGCGTCGCCTGGAGCTATCGACAGCCAGCATGACGCCGCCGCACCTGGTAGAGCATATGCCGTCAAGTATGTACGCATCAGGCAGCGGCCATCAACAGCGGCAGCGCCTGATGATCGATATCGTTCGCGACCGAACATATTTACTCGCATTGCCTTTAAACCCTGCACCAGTCTCCACGCTCCGATGATAATCCCGCACCGACGATCGATACACCTGCGCGTGCACCATCAACGTTTGCTCGACCAGCTCGGATACAGCAGCATCCGGTGAAATCTATTCAGACGACGTTTGCACGCAAACCGCCAACCTCTAGGATGGCGTCCACATCAGGGCCTTAGCGATCACTACGGTCATTGCGCGAGATGATGACCACGTCCAAAAGAACAAAGACGTCCGGATCTCTTCCCGGAAACGAGGCCCCGCATTTTCAAGAGAATAAATCGGCCATGTTAATACAGGCACGACCCCAAGAGGCTGACGAAAGACAACCAATGCATCAGGCCTGGGAGCGCCCAGCCGCAAGATTTCACCACCAGCAGATCGCCTTACTCCACAAACTAAACTGTCAGGGCTTTCGAAATGCACTTCAGCACCGAGAGACCGTACGCACACACACAGTAACTCGATGATAAGCAGAAACAGCATGCATGCCAAAGCAAACTGCAATCGGGACGCCACACATCCGCATCGAGCCGGCTTCCATCATTACTCCATAAATATCGCAAACCGATACAGCGGCCCGGGATCTGAACAACGCAAACCGATCGTTTATTGCAAACAGAACATCTCGGCTACAAGCCGTATGGACTGCCGATTCCGACGAAGTTCCACTGAGTTCCAGCGCGAGGTAGTGCATGGACGGTGAATTGCACGTGGATTGAAAGAGAGTTGTAAGCAGTGCCGTATTGCGCTGCCGAAATTCTCCCAACTGCGGTAATCGATATGTAGCATAGAGTCTCAGAAGCACCGGAGGCGTTATCGGATGCTCATTAATAGGTGGATGGTGCGGCGTGAGCTCTGCACTTCTGCGTATATAAAACCGTGAAAAATACCGCGAACAACTGGATGTCATCACGATCACCGACCGAGGCAGTCATCTTTGTTCCGGGTACCACCGCTTCTTCATTTCTAGTCGGAATTAAAAGTTGAAAAGGCTAAGGTGTCAGCAGCAGCTGAAAATCGAAAACGGATCGCAGAAAGATGTAAGCGATACAGCACAGCTCGCTGATGAAGTCTAGAAATAGAAAGATACTCAAAAATGCAAAGCGCAAGCTTTGTTTCTAAGGTATGCATGATGGCCACGCCGTCGATGTATACGAAACCATGGAAGCGCTCGATAACTCATCGCGGAAGCAAAAATACGCGCCATTTTAAAATGTGGAAACCAGGTTGGCGCACCGACATATACAAGATTAGATTTCAGTGAATATGACGCACCGGCAAGGACAGATCATGACGTTATCAATTAGCAGTCATCGAAAACACCTTTAAGGAAACATAATTCAGCTCTTATTTCCAGAGGCGTCCATATGTATTTTAGGATTCCTAAGAAAGTGGTGGGGAAGTACTTGGGGATCTGGAAGAGTAATATAAAATGCTCATACATGGAATGGAAGGATAATGTTACGCTTAATGAGATCCACTGGGATGCGCCGTTGCCGAAAGGAAACGGGCGAACCTAAAGCTGTCAAATCTAGGTAAATTGTAAAGCCACTCCAGATCACTGATCGTTCCATCGGTGCGCTCTTAAGGCATTATTGAATAATTTGCAGAGTAATTGTATGGTGGTGAATACTGTACCTATTATGGTTTCCATTTTAAGATCTTGCGCAACAAATACGCGCCAGGCCAACGCGATGTCCGCCCGTCATTTACCGACTAGAGTGACTCAAAACTATCATTCATGCTGCTAACAGCCAATCACGCTTCAAGACTTCCGCGAAATCGGCAACCCACGGTCGTGCTAAAAACAAAAGGTAGAAATGAACTGTTAATGTACAACGGCTGAGGATAAACAGCATTGCACCTACAAAACATCCAGCCATATAGCAACCCTCTGGCAGCAATAATGCAACCGGAACCAGCCACCA
>WEDG01009403.1:0-11038 GCA_017591395.1 Schistocephalus solidus | reverse complement strand
ATCGTAGGAGTTTTTTTACTGCTTCTTTTCTAGTTCACCGTTTATGTTAAAGATTGTTGTCTATTGTTTTAAAAATGGCAAATCGTTCTGAATCTGATATGCCTACCATATTGTTAATTTCTGCTGTTAATATGGCTGCTCAAATAGTGCAGCAATTATCCACTTTGTATTTATTTATACCGCGATACTAAGTTTGAAATGACGGGGCTCTCTGGGCTTTCAATATACAATTTATTTATTTATTTATTTAATTGAAGACAGCAGCAATTTTACTTTCCGCCCGCACCTTCCTATCTACAGTTTCCGTCTCCACCACCAAGTCTTCCTTTTTTATAAATAACGATAACCCTAGTTTGGATACTCGAACTACGCTAGATGTCATATTACTTAATGGTAGATCTGTTAAAATCCTTCATTACTAAATGAAGCTAAGAAAGCCGTTCTCGAAGACTCTGACAAGGCAGAATTGTTTAGTGCGTTCTTTGCAAATCATCCTACGATGAAATCTGAACCGGTTCCGATGTTTAAAGCATCCTCATTGAATGTTATCAGCACCATTGATTTCTCCTTAGAACTAATTCGAAAGCAAATAATTCGTCTAAAATACTCCCACTCTTCGGGGACTGATGGTATTCCAAACTCAGTTATTAAGAGAGTGCCGAGGTTCCCCCGATTGCTTAGCCATATATTCTTAGTTTATCTTCTAAACGGATTCTTTCCTGACTCATGGAAGACATCTATTATTCTTCCCGTCTTCAAGTCGGGATCTCGTTCGGACGTAAATAATTATCGAGGCGTTCACAAAACCCCGGCTCTTGCAAAACTTCTTGAACAAATTATTTTTAATTAAATTCTCGACTTTTGCTTAGAAAATAAGCTCTTAAGCGACTCAAAATATGGTTTTCTACCTGAGAGATCATGCGAAGTGTGTCATTTAGCTTTTCTTAACCTCGTCACTTCCCTTCGTAATGAGCAGCAGTCAGTGGTTGTGATCTACTTTGACCTGAGCAAAACCTTTGACAAGGTACTGCACAGACGTCTTCTGGTAACATGAAATGTAAACGGCACAAGGTAGCAAATTATCTTATAAAACATCTCCAGCACTCTGGATTACCTACCTCAGTATCAGCAGATTTGATAACAATAAGTCAGTCGTAAAAAACACACGGCAGGCTGGCACACGCTTAGTAGACAAATAGTATCCAAATGACTGACTTAAAGAAAGCATCCAAATCAGTTCCTCAAAGTACCCGATAATTAAGCTTAAACAGTCTTCAATCTCATAAATATTGCCTATTTGAGTTTAAATTCAAACACTGACACCTTATCCAGTCTTTAAAAGAAGCCTGATTATGTGTTAAGTATGGCCTGAAAATTCGCGGGGGACTGGCCCCTTCTGGCCCCCTCGACTGACGGGGCCATGTGCTGGTAGGGCTCGTTTCGCACACTGTTAACGAAGCCTAAAACCAAAACCAAGTCAAATTGACAGCAGAAAGAAGGAGTTCGGTAAAGTTTGTCTTCCTGTCTTCTTAGGAGATTTATGGTGCCCAAGATGTGCTATATAATTAAAACTATAATTATAAGTAACTTGTTCATCAGACATTATTCCTGTATTTGAGGTTCAAGCGTTACGAGACATAGGTCACGCAATACGAACGGCAAAACGTTTATTAAGTAACCCAAACCAATAAAAAAGCAAAAAGTAATGCAGAATTACACCCAAAGTGCAGTAACAATTGCCAGAAAATTTGGGGAAAGGCCATGGAGGCGGAGATTGGCCCAAAGTTATCTCGGTGGTGGCCAAGTTGTCATTCGTTTAAGCAGCGAGCGCCGTCACCATAACTAGGGGAAACGAAACAAAAACGGGATCAGTATTTAAGTTGCCATCCCTACTTTAGCCAACCGGCCGTAACAATCTAGCATTTTTAACCTTGAACGTTTGTGATTCGAGCCTTCGCGACCTTCGAATGTTATTGGCTTTAATAAATGTGGGAGAAATAAAACACCCGTCTTGTGTTTGCACTAACCGTCTCATGTTCTGTTGACGTGACGGTTTTCAAGCATGCACCTTGCCTTTAGTAACTTCCGTACGTACTTGTTCTTTGCTTTCTACGTATATCCTGTAGGCAAAGAGGACGCAGAACCCCTTTTAACGGATAACAATGTTGACAACGAATGTGGTGTGGGAAATGAATATTCTACGACCGACCAGTCAGACACAAATGACTTGATACCCGTCCCAATCTCCTCCGAATATGAAGGCAGGTCCGGATTGCGTGATAGGGCTCCGAGTGTAAGACATTATTGTTATTATATCGCGTTTTGTCAATTTAATTCGTCACTTGTAAATTAGTTTAACTGCTGAATGGTTAGAATGTATTTTAGAGACAACTTTGAACAACCCAACGAAAAAGACGCGGCAGGAGCATGCATATAAATTTGCGGCTAACATCGAGAAAAACATAACTTTTATTAACTATTGCTTTAACTAGCAGAAATAACGACAGAAGACCACTAGTTACATAAAAGAATACTGTTTTCTGAGAGTAAAATTTTAAGTGTGTATGCTTTACAGTCAGGGACTAAATATTCACTTTCTGAACCGTTTCTTCCGTCTAACATGTCTACTTTTGTTGTCAAACCTTTCCGCGGTTGTTGCCCTGTGATAGGTAACCGTCACTGCTTACCTTACTCGTCGTTATCACACAGTTTATTAACCAGATCTGAACTAACGATATAGCTGGAATACACAAAATTTTTAAGAAACCATCCCATGCTATGTCACTCTTCTTCACTTTTGTTGGGTATCTTTTGCATACCGTCAAGCTAGGTTAGGTGTTACTTTTTGCGCGTTTTCTTATAGTGAGGCAGACTCGTGCTGCATCTACCCCATGTTAATGCCAATATTTGGGGTTGGTTTTGTTCCGTCTATCATCTCTTTTACGCATGAACATGTTGATAAAGGTAAGCGGGTAGCCGTTTGTTCCAAGCTTAAAACTGGACTGTTAGGCGTTGGGAATGGAAAGTATGGTTTAGGATCCATGACTGACTAGAGATAATACCCCCTTATCGCTTTTGATTAGTGAAACAGGCATCAAGCACGCAGCTTCATGTGCTGCGTTGTGTGTGACACACAAACGGGCTGTTCATAGTTCTGCCAGCCGCCTCTCCCAATCCCAGCATCACCTGGTTCACTAGCTCGGAATATCAATAAAGGGCATAAAGAGTGAGATCGACCCTCAGCGCATATTCTTCACCATAAGCAAGCTAACGCCTTTAAGACCATGACGGT
The DNA here is from genome assembly GCA_017591395.1 of Schistocephalus solidus. Lineage (NCBI taxonomy): Eukaryota > Metazoa > Platyhelminthes > Cestoda > Diphyllobothriidea > Diphyllobothriidae > Schistocephalus > Schistocephalus solidus. The sequence continues at coordinate 7,746 of WEDG01009403.1, read as the reverse complement.
TAGTAAAAAGCCGTGGCTTTTGGGGCTGCCAACTGACGGAATAACTCGGACCTCGCAATCAGCCTAACTTTTTTGTGTGGAATGGCCTACTGGTGGACTGAGAATCAGGTGGAAGTGGCTCCTTCGTAATTGGCCTCTATGGCAATCCCACTCATTGAGATCTGAATCGGTTTGGTGACACGCATAGGTGCGGATTCTCTGCGCATCAGCCACATGCGCCCTCCTGTCTCCAGTCTTCTCGACTTGGTCGTGACTTTGCACCCAGGTAGGAGAGGAGATAACGCTGTCGATGCAGTGAAAGTCTACTATTACTATGAACTAAATCAAGTCCAGGTCAACGTCCCTACGCCCACCATGTTGTGGGGCACACGGTGGACATCGTCAGCAAAGACGGTTGAATTTTCTTAGTGCGTTGATGTAAAGGATGCCTTTGCTGTGGTCTTTAATGTAGGTTTTCATATGTGTTCATATGATTAAGCTCATGCGATGTATGAATTTGCGCGCAGTGTGGGTAAAAGAGACGTGCTTTACGGACGAAAATCGGAGCTCTAGGTACTGATTTTTCAGTCATTGTGCTGTGGATTCGCAGATGATCGAACAAACCGATGCATTATTGAAGTACATGGTCGCTATGCGGAAAATTTCGAATTACGCTGGTCTTGCTGATGGTGGTAATGTAGATGATTATGATAGCGATAATGCCGGTCTCGTTAGTAGTGGGGGTGGTCATGGTTATTATTTGTATCCAGGCAGCGTTTTCGTCTTGATAAATGTAAATATCTTCTGGTTCGTGTCGTCTTGCTTGTCTTCCTTTTCTGTAAGCACCCGTATCGACTTCGCTATATAAAAGCCGCTCAAGCAAGCGCTTGTTATCCGCCCTCAATATAGCCGCTCCACAAAAATCGCATCTGCTTTATTAGTTAGTAAATACCGAGCACATCTGTTCTTTCTAGTGCTTAAGTATCCGGGAATCTATCCTCGAACTTAATTTTTAGTATCTTTCGGAGGTCAGATGGTGGCAAGACACGGAAATAAGGACTAGATTCTCGTATTGTTTTGCCCGCGTATTTTGCGTCCGCCAGCCATGGACAGTTTGCAGACCGCATGCTTAACTAGCCTATATTAGGGCACCTTTTTAAATCTCAGCGACGCGGTAAGGTAAGCAGTGATTACCTAAAGAGGGGTGTCTAGACTCCCCAAATTGCTGCCGAACTCAACTATGGGTCACGACTTTGGTGTAATGGAATAATGAGCCGAAGTAACCCAAACTGCTTGCGGGATCGCTTTCACCCTTTCCATAGGACTTTTGGCGGACCGACAGAGGGAGGGATAAGAATCTGGAGAGGGAAATGTTTGGTATAAAAACACACATTGGTTACCCTTATCTTGTTCAGCCCACCAATTGAAACTGTTAATAATGTGCGACCACTAGGCAGCCCACATCTTTATGAGGCCACAGATGAGAGCTGGGTGCCAAAACAATCACTGTGTGCCCCAAGCCCGTGGAACAACCAGACACGTTGCACCTTCTAGATGCAATGGTGGCGGAAAACGTAGACTTCGACTCATGGCGTGGATATTTTTTACTGCTCGCACGTGGAATTAAGCAATTTTTTAAAATGACTTATATGTTAAGACTGGCAGTTTCCTGAAATAATTCATTCAACGTCTTGCTTACTGTAATTAGCATCTTTCTAACCAGTCCATCCACTCGAGGCATAAGCGGTTTTTTGTAGTCCTTAAAGATTACACTTAAGGCTGCGTTAAAAACATGGTCTCTCTCATTGACTGTCTTTTCGGGCCCTTTAACGTTTGCACGCTGCCGCTACTTCTGTAACATAGGTTATATTTTCTGGGTTTTGATTCCGGCTGAAATGGACCTATTAACTTGCCCGGTTCGGAAATGTTCCAAAACTACGTCGTGTTTGAGGTATAAAGACCACGCTGACAGACAGAATTAAAGGTTTGGCTAAACCTGCATCGTACGTGGCATTAAATATTTTGCTCTGTAGGCTGAGCTAATCGTTCCCAGATGACGGAAAGTTGCTTTGAACTTGGTAACAGTTCGTAGGTTCTGTTTCGGCAGTAGTAATAATGCCTTAGCCGACAACTGCTAGTTAGATTACACTGTTTACTAGATCATGCAGCTCTAACAAGACCAGGATAGGAGCCCAGTCACATGTCTGGCCTCTGGTCAGATCCTTTATTTTGAGTAGAAAGAGCAGTGACTCTATCAACTTCCCTTTTTGAACACCTCATTTGACCTGCAGATCAGTTGACGTAGCCTCGAATGCCTACTTGGAAGGTTACAGGTGTCCTAACTTATGAAATCTGATGTATAGGAAGCCTGTCCATGCAATTAAACGAGTGAATAAAGCAGAAAAAGCTGAATTACTTTTGAAAATAGTCGTTTTCAGAGTTTTGCACACACATATTCCTCTAGATTAAGCGCAACGTAAAGTATGGCCGTCATCAAGCAGCCTAACATGAAATTGTATATTCCAACACCGTTCCACAAGAATTGGTAGTTTTTCTTCCGTTTGTACATTGTCTTAGATGCGTTTGACCAAGGCAAGCAGATATTCGCTTCATTGCGCCGATAGGGACGTCACATGAATATAATATTTCATAAGCTTACATGTTCACAGGTCGGTCGATGACTAATAAATTTAGATAGAATCGCCAGGTGCAGTCGTAAACGAACCATTTGGTTTATATAAACATAACTATTCTATTGTTAAATTTCTATATAAATATTTCGGGTTCTATTACGATGAGTTGCAGATACTCTTTGAAAATGTGGTGAATTCTTTACGATTTTTAGTGCCTTCAGTCAACTGCTCATAAATGTACATTCCGTTCGATGTGTTTGGTAAAACCCTCAAAATAACATATTTATTTAAGGCATTTACCGAAACAGTGATTTTTTGGGCATTCTTTCTAATGCAGGCGGCCGTATGGGTTATATTTGCAGACTCACTTAAACATGGAAACTCGCTGCCATGAAAAAATGAACGTCCACATCAAAAGCTGGGAAAAATATAGGCCTATAATTATTTTAAAAATTTCCTATAATAACTTACCTTTTTAAAAAAAGGGTTTTAATAAGATGTTTCACTGTCGAATTCCTGTGTAATCAACGTTTTTTCAAAGGGAAGTCATGAAAAAACTGGGACGTTTAACCAAATTTTCGACTTCACTGAAAAGTAGGGATACAATTTCTGTTGAAAATTAAAGAACTCTCTTTCCTCTTTATATTGGAGCGTTTTTTGATCTCTTTGCTTACTTCTCAGTCTAGTTCTAAGCTTTCAAACACACAAGAGAGTGGTAGAATATATACTCAAAATTTGCGATAAAATGTGAATTTTCTGCCTCTTCCGTTTCAAGTTTCCTTATTCATTTATAGTCATTTGCAGACCGAAATTGTCTTTTCAGGCTTCGCGTACGCCGTGAATATGAAACGTCGCGGTGTATCATCGCGTCTCGTATATATGCGAGTTTAAGGTCATAACTATCGGTGTGGTAATGCAAAGTTCATTCACGAAAGTTTATTCCAGCGTTTTATTTGGTACAAAACGTCATAACTTTGTAAAACTTGATTTCTTAAACTAAATATGTCATCATTTTTCCGAAAACAATGTAAGCTCTCAAACTTGCATTCACCTGATTTTCGTGAAAACAAAAATAAATTTTCCGTTCTCCGAAGGGGTATATTCCAAATGTTTCCGGCTTATATTAATGTTCATTCATCGTATTGCGCATAAAAGCAAAATGTTTTGACCTGTAGCTTGTAATAACGTAGGAAAATTCCTGGATAGGAAAAAACGTCGGATTTGCCCCATTTAGCCCCGTTTTCCAATGAATAAACTGATCTGAAGTGATCTCTTTATTAACAAACAACTTTTTGTTCATCAATTTAATACAACAAACAGAACTAACACCTTATAATGCCGGCCTTGCTACTACCTCAAATTGTGATATAGACATTTCATGAGTTAGGCGGAGGCCTGCAGTCGCAGCAAGTACTTTTCGCCACCAATTCGACTTGACGGCCGTGCCATACCGAGCAACACTCAATCCAACACCGCCTCGAGCCATTGTTGCACTAGCCAACACTTCAGATAACGGAGAAATGGATGGAGCTTACATGAGCTCCTGCAAGCACATCGTAATCGACAGTCGCATCCGAAGATGTCCATTGTGTGCTCTACAGCAAGATGGCGTAGGTACAGCAACTTGTGCGTGAAGTATATAAGTAGACGTGTGCTGCATACGCCGCAATTCTCTTCCCTTCCCCACCTGGGCACGATGTCATGACCAAGGCAAGAAGACCGGAGGCGGGAGAGGCGTGGCTAGTGCGGCCGGAACTGCCCCCTAGGCGTGCGACCACACCCGACTGGGATCCCATGGAGTGGGAGTGTCATAGATGAATGCACATTATAAACGTAGTAACTCACGCACGGTTCAGTCTGAGCGTTGAATGACGACCAAAGTAAATTGTCTCCCAGGGTCGCTAGTTAAGCTTTCTGAAAAGTATTATTTCTCCACTTTGAGTAGCGAATTGTGATGACTATGATTCACTCTTGGACTTAGCTGCCACTTATTATTCCGAGTATGATATGAAAAACGAACGAAAACGGGGAAATTCTGACAAATCTCAATATGAAGTCCAATAGTTTTGGGGCAAATCGATCAAAAGACTGTAAAATTAATTGAACATTTTAACTGGCTGCAGTCCTCTCCATGTCAGTTCGACCGTCGTAATCCGGAGGATTTTCCACCGTATGCTCCACAGAAGGGTGGTACAGGACAAGTGACTTGTGCCAAAATAGTTTTAAGTGATATTAGACTTGTACAGTACACCTACCGCACTCTTTCTTCCCTTTACCTGCCTGTGCCTGGTGTCACATAGTCAAGAAGACCGGAGATGGGGCTAAGCGCAGACGAAATAATTTTCACGGAGGAGAGCGCGCGCGGCATGAGCACGACATAGCGTGCCAATGTTGGGCACGCGCAACCCCATCTTCGGCATCTGTTATGAAACCTCATGTCCAATAACGCAGACACTCAGGATTCAGCTGACTGCGCTTACGGCTGCATTATAACCATTATACATCACAGTAGTTGTCAGCGGCTCACTGTGTGGAAGACTCTACCGGGCTTTAGAAATACAGCAGCTACCTTTTTCCCCTTTCCAGGTGGTTTGTTATGGTGTGTTAAGCATTTTGTCCTCTCGCTAGGCCAGACTAGCTGGGATTTTAGGTTTATGCTCGCCCAGAAAGTAGAAATTTCTCCCATGACTACTATACGCACTACAATAGATTGAATGAGATTTGAAAGTATGTAGAACCTTTTCCCCTAGAAAAATTATTTTGTAGGTCTTTTTCCTAAAGGTGGACTAACTGTCGATAACCAATTCCTGAGTCTACTAATTCGGAAGTTGGCCGGGTTTCGGTATACCCAGGTGTTAGTTCTACATACTCAAACATTAATAGGTTTTTGCAAACCAGCTCTTTTTAGGCATTTACGCCGCAGAACATAACAGCGGTAAGGCGCCTGCCTCCTGACAGAAGTTTTGATTTATTGTACACCGACTCTCTGGGTGCATATTTTCCTGGAGACCTAGTTCAGAGTGTCAGGTACAAATGAAATAATCTTCAGCTTTGACCCGCACACTTGGTCATCCTGGTTGAGATTGAATCCGACGGCATACAGCCTCCTGTCCTTTTTATTTTTTCAACTGAGCCTTGACTTTTGGAAGACGCAGATGTTGCTTTGCAGATAGTAAATTTTGGGTTTAATACCTTTGTGAGTGATGATTTTATTGCTATCCTCACCTATTAGTAGGCAGCAGACCTTGAGTTCCGGAGTTCCACGCGGTCGCTCCATTTTACCGACTTCGGTACTGATTAAACTATTAGGACCATCTTCACATTTGCTTTGTGGATCCTTCATCAAAATGTTGCCGACTTGTCGTGCGGTTAGATTAAGAAGGTACTCTTGCGTTTTCGTCTTTCCGGTCGTTCGTAACACCTCGTTTCTTAGGTAGAGCCCTCGGCTTTTGCCGGCTTTGTACCTTTTTGCATATGCAGTAACAGAGACTGGTAATTACGGCGCTCATGTTCCATCTGCCTTTTAGCTGCACGTGAGGTCACGTTGTAATGCGCTTTCTGCTGCACAGGCGTTCAGTAAACAGCTTTTTCTGGCTGCGAATGGTTTCCCGAATCCATTTACCCTGTTATATTCTTTTTAGTGTTTGATGTTGGAACATTTATCTGCTCAACAGTGGATGCTAACAGTTTTGACTTGTTTTCATGTCAGTGGTATCACTGACCTTATCAACTTCGCTAACTAAACCTTTCGTGCAGGTTTCACAGAACCGGTGCAGATTTTCTGGTCTCATAATGCTGCCGTTGACTAGATGTAATTTGGTACCAGTAAATTACAATTACTACAGTGAATGAAGATATTACTGCTGCTATAACATCTAACACGTACATCAGGTACGGAGAAGCGAATACCCGACCCTCGCTTAAAACCGACAATTTTTCGAATAAAAAGCACTCTTCTATACACATTAAGGCACATTTAGTGCACAAAACAAAGATGAGCATACGAGGGTTAAAAGGGCTATTCCGGACAAATTATTCCCATTAGTCGAGTTTTTAAAGGAGCAGCTTTACATGCAACATTTTATACTTCGAAAGCTTCCAGAACAGTTCAGTTGAATCAATTGCGAGATTTCACGTGGCAGCACTCTGCTATGAAGGCGAAACAGTGTTTTTATAACCTTTTACCTTTGATTTAGTGAGGTTTATGCCCAGATCCCACGAAGTTTCGTAAAGTTCATTTTGCATTTGGACAACTAGTCTGAGATTTTATTCCGTGAAGGGAACTCAAAAACAAGCACTCGTTTCGCATCTTCTTTACTGTAAACCTACTTTCTTATTATATTTATGATACCCCACCTTTTCTATGGTTATCTTCTATACCGTGAAAAACTGTAGGTGCTCACAGGAAATTCATGAAATGATTTCGCAATCAAGAGCGTATCCATGATATGATGTCCTCGCATAGTCGTCACCCGAAAATCTTCATTGTTTTCAGTTCGTCTTCCCTACTTATTCAAAACTTCTCGTTTTGCAAGTAATTTCCTAAGAAATTTCCCCAAGCTTTACGCCTCTTTAGTTAGGGATGCGGCTTTCCCCTTATATTAAGTACTTTTTACTACAACAGAGTAGATGCTTCTATCTGTCCCACCCCTAGTAGATTTTGCTTAGATTTCAATGAACATTTGTTAAACCATATTTGGTTTTATTGTTCGTAAATTCCGGTTCATCAGTTACCTAGTAGAGCCATTACAACGACACCACTGGTACAGTCTGAAACAACAAAGCAGTTTTACCAATGGAATTCATTTTAAACAGGTTTGTAGCACCAATTTCGCACGCTTTGGGCCTTTACTGTCCTGGTTTCCATATGAGCATCGCCTACCTTGATCCTGGAAATATTGAGTCTGATCTACAGAATCGGTGCAGTCTGCCAAATCCACCGGGTAAGCAAGCCGTTTATTGACACTTTAAAGATCTAGAAAACCCGAACAGACCTCGTTGAGTCCGTTCAAGCTTGTGCCCATGCAATTTCAAGTGCTTTAAATTTTAATTTACCCACAAATCTCTACAATCAATCGGCCTTTCAACCAAATTGACAGCTCCTGTGGCTTTTATTCTTTGCCACTCTGATGGG
>WEDG01009402.1:0-83318 GCA_017591395.1 Schistocephalus solidus | reverse complement strand
GGCATCTACTGCTTTAGAGGTGCCTTTTAGCGCAGATTTTATTTGTCTTATCGCATCCTCGAGCTGGGTTAGCTTCATGGACAGTTTTTGACAGCCTCCACAAATAGCAGTGTCATCAATAGCGTGCATATTAATTTGAGAGAGCGCTCTCCGCCGTGATGAGGTGGTCGAGTTGTTAGCGAGCGTCACCATCGCGTTGGTGGTCGCGGGTTCAATTCTGGCTTGCGGCATGACTTTTTGAATTCTTGTGTGGTGACTTAAGAAGTAACGGGTGGCTAGGTGTAGGTTTACACTATCAGTGCTTTTACACAAGCAGTATATAAATTATCTACTCCGCCTTTTTTGCAAATTAATTAAATCCCCCGAACGTTCTTAACTACTTCTGCTAGTGGAACTTGTTAAAAGTATTTGTTATAACGAGTTACTCGATATAAATTGCACAATAAATTAGATAGAATATGGATAATGAACGACTCAGTCTGTTTTTTAGATACTCCTCAGAAAGCCTGACGAGCAGTTAGAGCCTGGATTGGACTGGTAGGTTGTGTAGGCCAAGTCTAGATTTTCAGCAAGTTGCTCTGTTTGGAAAACTGTCCTAGTCGAACAAAAGTCATCAGAAACCCTGGAGAGCCTTCAGAGAATGGATTGGAATGGTAGGTTATGTAGGCCAAGATTTCCGACATTGCTCGATTTGAAGAACTCTCCTGGTCAAACTCTGAGGGTATCGAAGGCAACTGGGTGGAAGATTCAATTAATTGATTCAATAATTTGAACCAATTAATGTCTGTGGACTGTTTTTTTCAGTGCAAAGACTCGATTAAATTCGGTCTTCTTGTTGCTCGAAAAGTCAAACTCGCGCGGCACCCGTTCAGTTTAATTTTCTGATTCTATTAACCTTTTATTTTCCTCATCTTTTCCCAGTAGCTTTCCCCATGACTCAAAGAAATTACCATCGGGAATTTAAGTGACCCTCTTGAAACTATATTTTCGCTAACTCGAGTCGCCCATGAACTATGATGTCTCCTTATATCACCAGTCATCCAAACGATGAAGTCATACGGACGTAACATTCGGTGCTCTACAGTCTAAAATGCTGCAGTTTCTTTGGATACTAACCATTATCAGAATTCAATTTTGGATCCTAAGATGCTGAGGACTTAAGTTCATTTACGCATTTTCGTGAGATTTTGTTTCATACGCCTAAGTGATCAAGAAGTAATCATATCGACGGTTCATTATCTCATTCTGAAATGCTACTGCAGTATTACCCTACTCTACCACCTCACCTTATTTTCCTAAGCAGTTTTTTTCTCCTACCTTCTTTTCAAAAATGAAGGCCTATTGAACTCTGTTTCCATTTTTAAGGTAGGAGTTTTTTTCACTGCTTATTTTTTCTAGTTCACCATTAATTTCAAAACATCGCTTACTGTTGACATAGCAGGACAAGTTCTGTCTTCATTATTAAGTATTTGTACATTTTATCTGCACACATTGTCATAACTTTATTTCGTTACTAATGTTTGCTTAGACAGTGCCTTGCCGGTGTTAACCAAATATAAATTCTGAATTCTAAATCCTTAGTTTTCCTTAACTCAGCCATAACGGACCACAGTATATCCTCAATAAAGACCCTAGCAGCCATTTAATTGGGGGGAGCGCTGTCACAGACATACATTGACGGCAGAGAACACGTGCTCCAGTATGGCATCCGTACACTCAATTAAGCGGAATTGAATTGCAGCGCTACCCGCCATGAGATGTTTGTCTTGGTCTTATTCACCAAAAATTTCGCTACTTTCTTGAATGGTAAGCCATTCAGCATCCAGATAGACCTCTCAGTTCTACAGTGGCTACTAAATGTTCACGAATCGGAAGGGCAGGTCGCACGATAGAAAGAACTGTTAGTGGACTTTGCATTTACCGTCGTCCACTGCCCAGGGAAATAGCATCTTAATGCGTCAACCCCACAGCTGCTTCCTTTATCATGACCTCGATCTTACTACCCTGTCGGTGACCTCCCCGACCCTTAACTGGGCTTACCTCCAGGTCAATGATCCGGACGTCGGTCTCATCTATGACAGGTTCACGAGAGGCTCTGTTTAACCGCCAAAGAACCAGATGTCAGGAGAAAGCCGTGAAGCACAAGCACTCTAGGCCTTCTTGTAAAGCCTATTAATTCGGGATCACGTACTTGGCTTCCAGTACAACCCCAATCCCCGTTTCGTCTAGTCCTCCCTCACTCTGACACACGTGGTGTCTTGCCTGAACAACACCGCCAACTGGGTCACTTAGGCCAAGTCAAACTGGAAAAAGTGGCAAGATATCGATTCTGGTTGCCTTATCTTCGATAATACGATGCCCACGTATGCCGATGGGGCGAGGCTTGCGCATGCTCCAAACACCCCTCCCACAACCCTAGATTGCCACTGCAACCGATTACCACGGGCTTCCCGAATCAGCACCTCATAGTCGACAATGTCGATCCCTTCCCACAATCACGAAAGGGTAACCGATGCCTTTTAGTGATGATCGAATTCTTCACCACATGCACGGAATCAGCTCCCCTACCTGACCAGACAGCTTTTACGGTTACCGACGCTATCATGTGCACACGGCTTGCTCGATTAGACGAACCAGATGTTCTACAATTCAACCAGGGTTCCAATTCCGAAAGGCCCCTAGTACATGAACTCTCTAGTCAACTTGACATCCAGACCACAAGGACTATGGCATATCACACATAAGGCAACTGCCAGACTGAAAGAACCAACAAAACCATTTTATCTCATTTAAAAGCCTTCCTATATTATACCAACAACATCTGGGGCACCCTTTTTCCCCAATGTCGCCTATCTTACCGTAGTAGGATACACAAATCAACAGGCTTCACCCCTGATAGGTTGACCTACGGCCGGGAACTTCAACTCTCCTCGGATTCCTATCTACCTATCACGCAGCCCAAGTGCCCACTCCCCCCTATCTTGTGTCATCCGACTAACATATATTCACCAAGAATGTTAACGGCTTGCTCGCACACAAGCTCGCAATCACAAGCCTGCTTTTACAACCGTCAAAGACCTGGATCACCATTCCAACCAGGTGATACTCTCTGTCTGAACAGGGCGAACCCACCACTAGGAGAACCTAGCAACTTTCACAACCCTTCGTTGGGCCCCTCCTCCTTTATTTAGTACATACCCATCCCCGTCTACCAGATAAAAAAGACTGATAACCCGAACACCCTCCTCGTTCACTTTAACAGGCTGAATGCTGGTCCTTCCTCTGAACCCCTGACCCACCCTTCATAATCTCTAGTGATGACATCCCCGTTAACCACACGATCGAAATTCCTTCTTCCAGCCACTTAGGATAGTGGCTATTCGGAAGGGGAGGCTTTGTTTCACCCGCCATACTTAACGGGCAATTTATAAGCCCCTCATGGTCTGCCGTCTTACGAACCTCCTCGGCGTTAAGCTATGTCTCCTACCTCATCCTTCGACTTATTCAAAGTCCCCAGTTTTCAATAACGTTCAAATAAACACCGTCACAAAATCCCCTGTTCTACTCCATTGTGTATGTTGTGAACTGCCTGAGATCTCAAGGGTTTTCGTTGTAACCGAATTCCTCAGCTCTCCAACCCGCCCAGGAAATTATTCCACAACTGCTTCAAGTCAGCCCGGACACATTTGCCACGATTGACACGCCTTTTGTGCTTGTTTGTCATGGTCAGAAAATTGTATCTCTGTGTTTCGTAATCACACATGTTTGCATGTTCTACCTAGCATAAATTTGCAAAACAACTGGATATTAATAGATATCACCGGTACCACCTTTAAGTGCACTAATATATACACGCTGACGCGCAAAACTAGGGATGGCTGATTACCGGACGAGGATTGGCTGGCGGGTTGGATGCAGCATATATACTCCTGGAATTTTATTTGTGTCTAACCTCCGCACATACATTGATACCTTGACTCAACACAGTCGTCAACTTGTCTTTATCTTTGTCTTGTCTTGTCTTTTTCGGTCATGTTATTCTGCTTATCTCCTTAGCTGTTGGCGGGGTTCTAGAGTTAACCCCAAGGCACAACGGGACGAGTGAGTCCTGTAAACGATCGGTGAGCGCCCAACTACTATTGTTAATATTCCCATTATATATATATATATATATATATATATATATATATATATATATATATATATCAATTGTTATGTTCACTCAGTCACAATGTCCCAGTTTCGTTTACTTCCTCTCTTTGGAAATTGTTAACCTTACGTAGGATTTGCCGTAGGTGGCATTATTTTATCATACCGCACCTAAAATCCATTTAGCCTAAGATAAACAACATTAAATTTTGACATTTCACACTCAATTAATAGAACTTACCGTTTCGTTGATCAAGTCATTTTTGAAGTGCTTTACCTCCACATATTTTAATAATCTTGGTCATTTTGGAAAGAAATCGACTGAGTTGATCTTTGCGAATCCCAACTCTATAGAAAACTGTTTGCGCCAACACCCTTACCCAACCCCTATCAATAAGTTTCAGTAGATCTAAGCAGGTGCTTAGTTCAAATGCAGAACCCAGTAATACTTGAGCTTGAAAATAGAATAAGTTCAGCGTTTCTAAAAAAGAACCAATTTTGTCTGCAGTCACCCACCAGACCTTTCCCGATACAGGGAAACCCAGTATAGTTTGACTGAAGTACTACGTCCACGCCCTCCAAAACATTCCTTCCTCCACCACCACATTGTCAGTTGAATCCGAATAGGAGAGCTCCTCCTATGTAAGCACAGGCGCCTTGTTCTCAGGTCCATCGCGGTTAAAATTCGTTCCTGCCTTTCATCAAAGTCCGGTCATCTTATATCCTTTGACGACTTTCGGTCAAAAAAAAAACATATTCTCCCAGCTGTTTCTAAAGTTTCGGAGAACTCAAGGAAAGATTGCATAAAGTGCCATTTAACAAATTATAACCTATTGTTTATGGTTCAGTACGATTTCCTAAAAGCTCGTTCCTCATACGCCTGTGCACTCTTATCGTTTGAAAATATTTTTTTATTTGGGGACGAATATTACATTCGTTTCCTGGTTTACGATGATTCTTCTTATTATTTTATCGTGTAGATGATCATGTTCTTAAGTTGTAAATCTCGCTATTCGTCTTTTGGGTTATCTTATTCCCACTCTCATGCACAGATAGTTATCACTCCCGTAGTGCTCTCCCATCAATCATATATGAGGATTTAAGTAATTGGGAATAGTACACTTGACCTAATCCTTATCTATCATTTTTTATAAGGTTTTTTGAAATTGTAGGTTTTTAACGCTAACTAACAATTTGCAATTTTTCTATCAATAAGAGCCGTCTGATTGTGATATCGGGCTCGAGCACTCTGAAAGATCTAGAAGCTCTTGTCTAGTTGTGATGCATAGGGCGTCTTTGTTTTGCTAATGATTGTTGTGGTCGGCCACTATCTATAAATGAGAAAATTTGGTTGTAAATTAACCGTGAGAGTTAGTAAGGATCTGAGTAGATCCTAGTCCAAGAATTTGAATTTTTAGAACGTCGTGCTTTTATTATCTCCAAAGCACGTTAAACGACCGCAGTTGTCATCCGGAATTTTAGGGTTCGTGACATTAGAACCCATTTCTTCAAAATGTACGTTAGACCTGAACTATAATACTATTTGTTTTCATTGCACCCCCCTGTGCACTAGTGAGCTGAAAAAATCAATTTGTCCACCGTTTCAAAGAAGATAATTTTTCCTCGTAATACCAAAACTTGACTGGCCAAAGCTCACTCTACTGCGATTTTACTGGTTAATAAATACTATTTTAATGTTTAAGCCATTAAAAGGTTTGACATTTTGTTTGCTTACCATCTGGCCACATATTGAACACGATCGACTGAACAGTCCCGGCGAGATCTTCTTATTCCTTTCTCGGACGTGCACACTTGAATATCACACGTTCTTTCTGTTAGCGCACGAACGTTTACATCTGCGAAATTTCCCGTTGATTTTCAAAAACCTTCAGTAACTTTCCGACTTCTAGGCAGATTCAACAACTCTTTTGTGCCGAATCCATTGAATTCTTTTTCTTTAGGAGTGAACATCCTGATAAGGTTCTTCTCTGACTGGTCTCATCCGGAGGACAACGCTGCCCCCCGTACAGTCTGTCACTCAACCGATAAACTTTTCTGGCCAGAGAACATTCAAAGTCTACCGTGGAATTTTGCTTGCGTAAAACACATTGGCACTGCGTACTCATCACATACGATTGCCCGAGAAATAAAGGACTGAGGTTACAGGATAAACCACACTGAAAACGCAACTGCTAGCTAAAAATCCAAACACGTGTTGTGCTAATACTCTCCCACGAGGGGTTCTGATCGTAAGTGTATCCCCAGCAGTTTCCATGTGCTTTCTGGTAGATACTCCCAGATGGAAACTCTTGCCTATGCTTGTGTGTGAAACCGCGAATTTGTTATGGCTCATATGTCAACGTTGATTTGACAATTGGCCTACACGGAAAAGGCAATGATCCGCATTTTCGACGTCTATTTGAATAGAAAACGCCAACCTTTATAACAGTCAACCGTACGATATTATGGATAAGTGGAAGAATCTGTATATGAATTAAATTCCCTGGTATACAGAAACAATGCAAAAATAATGCTGACAAACGCTAGGAAGATTGCCACTTTCGCTTCTGGTTTATTATCTGTCATCAGTCGGGTGTACTCTAACTCGTTGCTCAGATAGCCAGGGATTCGAACCCGGACTGTTTTATCGTCGAGTCAATTGGCTTGATGATAGACTGTTTGATGAATCCTTTACTGATCAATGAGTCTGGGCTAGAATACCCGATTATCCAAGCCTCACTTAAAGTATTTCTGAACGATGACAGTTAATAAATCAGAATTGGTCGTGGGAACCATCCTTGTCTTGATGATGATGATGATGATGATGATGATGATGATGATGATGATGATGATGATGGTGATGATGATGATGATGATGATGATGATGATGATGATGATGATGATGATGATGATGATGATGATGATGATGATGATGATGATGATGATGATGATGATGATGATGATGATTATGATTATGATTATGATGATGATGATGATGATGATGATGATGATGATGATGATGATGATGATGATGATGATGATGATGATGATGATGATGATGATGATGATGATGATGATGATGATGATGATGGCGGTGGTGATGGTGCTGATGATGATGACGACGACGACGACGACGATGATGATGATGATGATGATGATGATGATGATGATGATGATGATGATGATGATGATGATGATGATGATGATGATGATGATGATGATGATGATGATGATGATGATTATGATGATGATGATGATGACGGCGGTGGTGGTGATGATGATGATGATGTGAGGGAGGAGGAGATTTTATGCGATGTATCCTGACCGGTGAACAACCCTTTCTCTCCTTTCTCAGACAATGAAATATCCATAACATTCGTGGCCTTTGTTTTTTTCTATACATGTCTTTGTATATGGTCGTTAAATCTCAGGTCACAAAGAATATTGCGGATGCAACAGTTATGGCACATTAGTCGTTGCAATTGCGAACTCTTCTATCGTTAAGTGTTTTTTCCGTCTTGTAAACTCTCCAAACGACTGCTTTGTTATTCCCAATTTCAAATCAAAGTAAGTTACCTTATGGTATTTTTGATTTTCCAAGGATCTTATTTGGACATGTTGGGTTACTTTCCCACCAGTGTATCGCGTGTGGCTGTTGAATATTTGGAGGTGTGGCAAGCTTGAGCCTACTGCTGCCGTGAATGCTTTGATAAGGAAAGGCAACGGAATAGCCTAGAAACCAGGTTATATGTTGTGAGGCCTCATTATTCCCTGCACCTGTTATATCACACCTACATTCCCTTCCAGCAGTCCGTCAGCTTACATTATAATTCTCAAACAACAATGGTTGTGAAGTCGGTTTTTGATGAGTGTGTCCCACTATATAGTGTCTATTGTCTTATTTACCTACCAGCGCTTGTATCGTATTTTGAATACTCAGGCTTATTTTTCGTCCCTTTTTGAAAATATGGTTTGATAAACCATAATTGATCCCTCTGATACCGCCGAGCAGTTTTCCCACGCGATGTTCAAAATTGTCCTCTTACATCCCTGAGAAAATTACGTTAATATTTTTCGTAATACCTGCGTAATTTGCGTTTCGCTCCACATTGTAGAAAAAAATTTTGGCAACAAAAATTTACGGGCTGTGAAGAGTGTTAGTGCCAGTTCCTGTTTTCGTCTACTTTACTCATATTCTGGGTCAAAGCCACTACAGAGCATAAGTGAACTCCCACCCACTTTTGGTGCGGTTTGCGAATGCACTCATTTAACTTACCACGACGCTTATCTGTTGATTCCGCTGGTAGGTTGTTACACTAATTTTACAGAAAGCATCAATTTCATGGCGTAACAAGGTTTGTGCCAAGTTTACACTGTATGCAGCTGTTTTTAAACTACACATCAACCGTCTTCGACACACTTTCACAAGTTCGAAGGGAGCGATGTTGCTGTAGCGCATGGCTCGTAACTGAGCTTATCGTTACGGGGCCAAAACGGGCCTATAATTAGTAAAAAAACTGCCTGAGGTCACAGACGAGCTTGTCGTTTAAATACTCCATTTTACACATGACACAGATGACCGATGAAGTTGTGCTTTAAATACCAACACAAGTCGGTGATACTTACTACTGAGCCATTGGCCTTAAAATTTTCCCAAATAAACCACTACTGGAATAAAAAATAAATCTAAGGAAAACTTTAAACAATTTCGCTGAAAATGAATACAATAACTAATCAGAAAATCCGAAGTCACGCAAAAATCCACCTCCAGATGATTGCTGTGACTTTGCGAGCGTGTAATTTTTGGCTTTATCGCCATCAGTGCAAGGAATGTGGACAATTGTTATACTTCATAAGTACCAGTGATCACCGTGCAGATAGGAGGCAAAATGAATGGGTATTTCACGTTCTTAAAAATATCTTACCTACAAACTTATGCAAAACCGAAACGTATCTTTCTTCAAGTTTTTTTTGAGAGGTGATTTGCGACCAAATGAGTACAAGTTAGGATATTTTGTGCGTGTTTTTATTTTGATATGTTCGCATTTATAAGGGCATCGAAAATCAGTAGAGACCCTTTCTGATGCACAAAGAATCGTCAGTTTTTTTCGATTAAGGGTACTTGCAGGTGACGGAAAAGAAACGCATTCAAAAGCCGGAATCTTGTCATGCTGAACTTTCTTGCTGCATTTAATTACGACCCTGCTGGAATAATCCTTCTAATCAGAAACACATTTGAGAACTTGGTTTAACATCTAAGGAGATAAGCCAGCTACTGTATTACTTTTGATTTTGTTTGGCATCCCAGTATCAGTACTCCTATCATTACTATCATTACTACATGAAAATCCATTTTATGCTCACCGCTACTGATACTAGTACTTCCGATAATATTCCTGTACTGCAACCTATATTGTTATCATTACTTATACTGCGAACTTTTACAGTTAGCACGCATTCGAATACTGCCACTACCTATGATTTTTATACAACAGGAAGTAGAAGTACATTTGTGTTGATACTAATGCTAGTATTCATAGTAATGCGACTCATGGCAGTATTCTACTTCGTGCGTCTAGTAATATAAATAGTAGCACTAAGGAGAGTATTATTACTAGAGGTCGGCTAAATAGAAAATGACGAATTCAAGAAAACCTTGTCTGCTATACGTCGGCAGATTACCCGTTGTTTGCCTCACTGGGGAACCCATACACAAAAGTGTTGGATTGTCGCCCTGGGGATTGCAGAATATTCCCAGCGTTCCTTCCATGTTGCATCAAGCTTTTTCTGACCCTGTGAATATCTTCTAATAGGCCTACTACTCTATTAACCTCCACCTTTGTTTCACCCAAGCATTTTTTTATATTTCATACTGTGCCATTTTTGTATCATTTTTAACGTTTGTTGAGTTTTTGGGCTTCATCTAACGCTCACCAGTACAACAATAGTGCACCAAAAGAATTAACTCCAGCCCCTCTCAATCAATCAATTGGTTTACATTGGCAATCCAGTAGGGCTTACTGACCTCGTGCTTTCATTTTTCAAGGTCACAGCAATTGTAACAAGACTACGCTGGGGAATAAGGTACTGACATCCACCTCCTTCGAATATAAGGATCCTCTTGAGAATATTGAACGTACTTACGCAGACGATGAATTCAATCCATAGCACGTTAAGCTTAACCAAAAAAATCAAATTAGTTAAGGACACATAGGAAAAAGTGCAAGGGTCTGACTCCACCAGGACCCATAACGTGAGTAAAAAAAGAGAATAGGTGTAGACACAATGAGATTACCGACGAAGCCATGGGAGACTGGAAGGGATATTTCATCAGCCCGCTATACCCACCGCAGTGATTAAAGCGTCTAGGCTTGAATCCCAAGCCATCCAGATTTGGAGTTCGATACGGGTTTTTGACGAGGACTAAAAGTCAGTTTGATGTTTTTGTGGATGCGATCGAACTGCTTTCCGATTGATTAGGTATGGTACGTCAATAAGGTCAAATACCATATTAAAATAACAGGATAACGAGTCCGTGGCTGAAGGGTTAGAGCGTCAGAATTCTAACCAACGGACAGCGGGTTGCGAAGTGAAGTTGAGTATGGCTGAAAGAGCCATTCCAGTCTCCTTTGTCATTGTTGGTTATTTCATCTTGACTGTAATGTTAGCCGCTGAGCAGCTGCTCGAGGGGATCTAGGTCAAGTCCCGAGGCACAACGGCAGAGGCGATTGCTGAAAAAATTGGTTTATTGGCCTGACGTTTCGGATTCTCGCTCTAACCCATCATCATGGACAGTCACAGTCTATTTCCCAGTACCTGGGAGTCGAGACCGTCCAAGTACTCCTACGAGACAAATATGATGAAAGAAAGAATCGCCTCAGACACACCCGAATTTCCCAAATCCTGAAGCTGGGCCTCGAAATTTATTTCACGTTGGATGGAATAATGCACGAGCAGGCAAAAGGAATAAATAACCATCAGGTGCCAAGTAATGAGGCCGAAAGACCCATTACCGCTGCAAGAAACGTCTGGAGTCCCTGACCGAATCAGGTGCAGTTGCGGGCAAAGTGACTATGTCGGGAAAACTTGGGGACTACCCCGCAAGCGGATGGCCGAAAGCGTGGCAACAGTGATGAGGAAGGATGCTAGCTCTCAGGTCGCGACTCATGTGACGGCACCCGGCCACTCTTAAGTTTGGTTAGGCGGAAATTCTCGCAAGGGCTGACATCCGCCTTAGCCGTAAACTGCCTTAGTGTTAGTTCCCCGGTCTGCAACCGATTAATAAGCGCTGTAGCCTCCCGGCACCGTATTCTGTACTGAGAATTTCCGTAGGCAGAGTAATCAACCACGCGGGGAGGACGTGTGCGACCAAGGTTTCAACGATAGCGTGCAAAATTGCCGCATTAGAATCACTCCAAAATCGCCCACATTTATGAAATCTCACCAATTAACGACGCGGGTGTGCACTAACTAAATCATCGCATCACGTATACCCCCAGCGATGAACGGGAGATCTGCTAATTGGATTGCATATGTGGTCGCATGGCACCTGCGTCCTATAAATACTGCCATCGTTGAGCCCTCATCAGCTCTTATCTGTGACGGGTCATGGTGATGTGTTCGGATGAAAATCCGAAGCATCAGACCAAGCAACTTAACGTTCCAGCGATCTCATCTTCTTCTGAACTGCTTCCTAGAATTCGTCTCTTTTTGATTCTATGGGAGTGCGTCCCAGAATGCGATTGGTGAGTGTCCCCCTATCAGGGAACTAGTATATTTTAACTGTTCGCCCTATGTGGTGAGCCTGTCATCACTACAGCCATTATGGATTTTCTTGATCATGTAAGGTCCAATATTTAGAGCCTTCGTAGGAGGATTTTTATGCGCCACTTTAGACCTATGAACTGAAGGAAGCAAACAAATATATATGGCTACTAAAGCATAGTTCATACTTCAGCAAAATAAACAAACAACTGAATTGTGTTAATGACGCCGTTTTCATATTAAAATTTCCCTTTTAAGTGTCAGGCAGACCCATCTGGTTCCTCAGACCTGCCCACAAGACGGTGTATACTTGTGAATTGGGAGCTGTTGAGTTGGCAGGCCGAAGAATTTTCAGTTCCGCTATCTTGATGGTCCCGCCAGGAAACTGGACTCGAGGAAGAAAATTGTGCATCGGCCTGTTCGCTTGAACAGCTTGCAGGAGTTGAGTGGCTGTGTTCAAAGTTCGCCATATTACCAAAATATTCAGTTGACGGAGAAAACTGAACAATGTGTGCTAGAAAAGAAAACAACCATTGAAAACGTCGCCCTCATCAATCATTCCTCAGTAGTTTTTTTTCGAAAGATTATATTTACGGTAAATTTTTTATGGGAGACCAAGAGTCCTCAAAGTCAGAAGTTGTGTGTCGTTAAGATCAGCGTCTACTTGCCGGTGAACTGTCCCTCCGCAGCTTACCCGTCCAGCATATTCGGTCAGATTAAAAAATAATAATTTTTGAGCAGACTACTCATGCGCATGTATTTAGTCTTTATTAAGTGCATGTCATCCTATTCTGAAATTAATATCGCATTCTTACCTGTCTCTCCGCAGTGCCTCTCCGCCGTGTGACTGAGAACTCTAGAGAAAAGTAAGGAAAATGTTTTTTTTTTGACAAATTTGCCCTTGTTAACACTTTGAAATAATCCTTCATTATTTATTGTACTCATGCAATTCCTCAACATTCTATCTCCTGTCGAACCGGCGCTTGCCTGGCTTGATGAGTCGGTGATTAGCGATCTCGAAGTCTGCCACTGACATTAAGGAAGAAGTTAAACTGACACCAAAAGTGCGGTTCCTCAAAGCGTCATGACTTCTACTTTGTGCAGAGAGATGCTGCGACTGTTTTTTTGTTCCCGTTAACAATAGGCAACTCGCAATGGCGAGTGTGTAGCATCCAAGAGGGGGACAGAGAGACATGATATCGGCTGCTTCCTGTGATAGAAAGGTAAAAGGCCCTGTGGCCACATGGCGTGTCAGGTTATATGAAGCAAGAACGACTGCGGTTGTTCCGGACCCGTGTGCAATCGCGGTCGGCCCGCTTATCTGAAAAAGTACGCAGGAAATGTGGAGACGTGGCTGGACTTTTGAACAAAGATGGTAGGTGACGCAAGTATGGCGATCAGCTACAAATGCACTAGTTCACCTGGAGCAGGAGAAGTGTCCAACACGTGCTGAGAAAGCTATGATCCGTAGTTGACGTAAAGCAACAATTTCAAAAACTCGGGACGTCAATAACCGTTGGATCCAGCTTTTCAATTTTTTTTCTGTCAGACGATCCCGAGATCTGGAATCTATTTCATATCAATCCCTCTCCGCGTAGATGATCGGTAATTTTCTCATCGACAGGGGCTCCAGGCTGTAGCAAAGCTCCCTCCTGTGTTCTGCATTATGCCCCATCACTGCCTATGAGGAGTAAATATTGTGCCTTGAATTGAGAATGAGTGCACATGTTCCTTCCTTGTAATCAGATCAGTGACGCATCACTCGGCTCGGATAGACGACTGTTGCGTTGGAGAGGGAAGAGATGGTGAGGTTGACGGTGGAGAATCCGTCTCCACGGTACATCAGTGAAATTACCCACATCTGAAGCGCTTTAGTCTATCCTGACGCGCTAAAAGTTGTGGCTCGAAGGACTGCCAATTGATAGAGTAACACGAGCCACCGATACGAAAGCCTGACACATGCTGTATGGACCAGATCTTGTATGTCATGCGCAGACGGGCTGTTTAGCCTTATCAGCCACTGTGCTGAGAGCACTTGGAACGTGTCGATTTGCAACTGAGATGTCATGTGCCAACGGCTCAAGTAGTAGAATCTTTAACCCAAGAACCTGGCGACCAACTTGACTTGGGTTTATTTCGCAAGTCTTACTGGCATGGGATTGGATGACTTATAACGGCTAACAAGTTAAAAATAGTCGTGTTGACTTTCCCCGCCTAAATGACACCGTTTTTTACATTTGCATATTGTAAAGTCTAAACTGTGATTCTACCCGCCGATCTGTGATTTCAAAATCTCAAATTTATGTGTCCGGTAGGTTTCTCATATGAAAGGAAGAGTTGCGTGTGTAAAGCTTGCCCTCGGATGGTAGAGGGTACTTTCCTAGCCTCAAAATACACCGGAAAGCTTCGTTCATTCGGCAAATCCGTAGTCCGTTTACCGCAAGTTCACGAACTCTAGGAGATTTGTAGCTCAGTCATCCAGGCTTCAGACTCCTACCCCTCTCCCGGCAGGACATGTGAACAGTAACTGCCCGTACTACAGGGAACTCAGTGCTGCAGTTAAGGTTAGGACTAGGTTTGAGGTCAGAGTTAGGGTTAAGACCGAGGTGGGTAGGGACGCCTTGTATGGCTGCCTAAACAGGACAAGGGAATAGGAACCATCCTGCCTGCTTAAAATAGGTGACCTTATGGTGAATTTCAGGTTAATGTTAACACTAACCCTAACATAAACCTAAACTGTCACCTCAATCTTAACCCTAACCCTACCCTAAGCCTAAAAGTTGCAGTTAACACGATAATAACCTTCTTAACCCTTAGCCTAATTATGACCCTAACCCCAACTCTGACCTTACCCTAAACTTGCCCTTAACCCTCACTTCAATCCTCAAAATAATTTCCTTGACATTTAATGCAAAAACGCATGTATTGTAGGCGATTCCTTTTCCCGTGCCCTGTTGAGGTGGCTATACAAGGCATCCTTACCATAGCCCCCTAATAATAACCCAAATAGTAATTTTTCCATGCATTAGATTCCTATGCGTTGGCAAAAAACCGCAAATCTGAAGCCTGCATTTAAACGCGCCTAGGTCAGCGTTTTAAAGATCCACTCCGATAAAATGTTTTAAAGGTTCATTTCCGATCCTCGATGAAGAAATAGGAGACCTCGACGTCTACGGCTTAAGTCTGTCTAATAGTATCGAGATCCTACAATGATTGCTGGTCTTACATTTGGCGGAAAACAAAATTGATTTTTGACATCATGTACCTTTTAAATATTCGTTCAAGTGTGGTCAAATGTAGTTCTAGGTTAAATTCAATGAAATAAATAAGATCTTCTTCAACGTTTACTCCACAAATCTCTTAAACTACACGACATTTTCTTGCAGCAACGGATGAAATCGGTAAGCTACTTTTTCTTGTGTCAGATGTAACCTATACCTCGAAAAGTCTGATTTCCTTAGCACACCCTAGATTTTTGACCGAATTTCTCACCCATTCTGCAATTATTTTATTATTTATCTTAGGGTACTTTGTAAATTGCAAAAGAGCTTGTAATGCTGGTTTCAGTCAAACAGTTTTTGCCCGGCTTCATCGGTTAAATATTCCCGTGGCTTAACGCTAACACTAAGCCCAACATAAAACTTAAATTTCCTCTTAATCTTAACTCTAGCCCTAACCTAAACCTAAACCCTACCGTTAACATGAGAATAACCGTAACCCTTTAGCCTAATCATGAACCTAACCACAACTCTAACCTTAACCTCAAAATTAAACCTAACCCAAAACTTGACCCTAACTCACACTTCAATCCTGAACATAATTTCTCCGCATTTTGGCGCAAAGCCGCATTTATTGTGGGCAGTTCCTATTGCTTGCCCTGCTTAAGCGGCCATACAAGGCATCCATACCAGGCGTTACAGTTAGGGTTATTGTTGTGTTTAGGACAGGGGAATATTGGCCCTTCCTGTAATTTACTGCAAGGCCACCAACGGGGGCGGGGGGCATTTACGTTGTTGTATATTTCATAACGTGCGCCGACTCCCGTATTAGACAACTGACCGGCTCGGACGGTGCTCTGATTGTGGGGGTGGAGGAGAGAGTGAAGTCGACGGCTCAGCGCATTGTCCTCACTGTAAACAATCAGAAGCGCTTGAAACTATCACGGTGCGCTGAAAGCTGTAGCTTGGCAGGTTGCCAACTGACGGGATAACTCGGACCGCGTGGTCAGCTCAATGTGTTTTTTGTGTGGAGTGGCTGACTGGCGGACTGAGAGTCAGGCTGCAATGGCTCCTTCGTAATGTGGCCTTTATGGCACTCCCACTCCGGGGGATCCGAGCCAGGTGTGGTGGTACACCCAGGGGCGGCTCCGGTCACGCCGCAAGCCAACTGCGCCCTCTCCCATCTCCGGTATTCTTGACTCTGTCATGACACCGGGCTCAGGTGTGAGTGGAGGAGAGAGTACCGTAGCTGCAGCGCAAGTCTACTATCACTTTAAACTAAATCACGCGCAAGTCATCGTCCCTGCACCACCCTGCCGTGGAGCATACGGTGGACATCGTTTAAATCAACGGTCGAACTATATTTCATAACGAGCATAACTAAACGGTCAAACGTGATGTTATTTGAAAGGAAATTTAAGAGTCTCAGAAAATATCATAATTACACACTTTTGAAAACCGAACAGCACTCAGTGCTCGAGTTTATAAATTTAAATAAGATGTGCTACAAGAATTGATATTTTGATGCGTTTTTTTCATAAAATTTGTTTTTATTTCTAAAGGTATAGAAAACATATCTAGAAAAATCCATCGTGCCGAATATGCGCTTTTGCTGAGTGCGGCTTTCACAGGGGTGCCAAAAAAGCACAGTCGATAGCCGGTATCCTGGCGCCACTGAACCAGCTTGGGATTTATTCTTTGCAGTAAATAAAAAATCTAAAGCCTATTTCGGAATTTCACTTGACGTTTCATTATACAGGCCACCGACTGTAACTATCTTTTAATCAAACGGGAGGTTGGCTGTCTCTTTTTTTTTATCGAGGGCCATTTTCACTCACGTCTGGGAATCCACTTTCTCCTCTACGGCACTGTTGGTTGGTAAACCGTTCGCGGAATTCCCCCTCGAGCCATCGGCATCGTCCTCTCCTCTGCCACCACCGGCGTTCGTTGTCTGCCTTCTCTCAGCAGCAGCAGCAGCAGCAGCAACGCACAAAAGACGCATCTTGGCCGGACTGACTAAACTCAGGGGATTGGTAGGGGCGCCCGTCAGCAGCTGGCCCGACCGCAGCGGTCCGGTGTGGTGTCGTTTGATGCCCAGCAGGTGTGCCCGCGGACAACCGCTCAGGCTGCGATGACTGGTGTAGTTGCGGGTAATATGGCCGGAACCGTCGCAGCCCGGGGTTGGACACCTAAGGGAAATTTTATAAAGGCAAAAAATCCTGATTGGTGGATGTCATCTATATATATATATATATATATATATATATATATATATATATATATATATATATATATATATATATATGAAATGGAACGAACAAAGACAAGGGAGACCGGAATGGCCATTTCTGGATTATTAGCCGTCATCAGCCAGTCACACCCAATCCCAAGTGTGACACACCTGGGATTCGAATCCCAGGTGTCATTGTTGAATGCGATGCTATTAGCATAACCATCCCTTAATGCTACCATCCCAACGCGTGCACATTTAAACTGTGCACTTCCTAATAAGTCCTGAATCGTTTAAGTATTAAACCATGGTCGTTTAACTAAATGACAATATTATTACATTTTGCATAATCTTGTTCTGATTCTTGCCGGATATTACGGTTTCGTTAGCTGCTGCTTTATGTCTTACGCTCTTACCAAGCAAAGGATTAAACTGAAGACGAATCCTCTTCGAGGTAGGTAATAAAACTTCAGCTGAACAGCAATGGTTCAGGGAAATGAGTATGGGGAACATAATGACGGGGGTACCATTGTAAAGGTCCAAAACAAAGGATCGACACCCAAATGATAACAATAAGTAGGACGTATGCAAGCCCCGCTTACGAGTTAATTAGGTGCCTGCAATTTAAGGCGTTGACGAAGTTTCCTATTTCACTCTAAGAAAATATTACTTTTTGACAGCCTACTGATGCTTTTTGTAGGCTGTCGCTTATCCCTTGTACTCGAAGTCGTTTTTCGTGGGACCTTCTAGATGATGCACTGAGGTGGGAGGGACGGTAGATGGGTCAGTTCGCATCGTTCGTGGCGCAAGGGTGACGAGTTGCATAAGTTTTTGAGTAAACGGTTGTCCAGCGGGCATCGAAGCGCGTAAAACCCTAACTAAAATATTAGCTTTAGTGCAAAATACTTCTGAATTGGGGCCGCATTCTCCGCAATCCCAATGTAAGGCTGCAGGCCGCTAATGGTTGGAGAACCCCTCTAACTACCGCAAACGATCCTATTGAGAGGAGGAGCACAAGTTGATCTCGGTTTTCGGTATGCGCAGTAGACGACGCGAGTTCATGTGGGCATTCGCAAAACATCGCTATTCAAACCGAAATCAGCCCAACTTGCTCGAAAAAAAATTCCGAATTCATAGTGTATGACATTCGATTTTCCAAGAAAACAAAAGAATCATTACAAGTAATAAAGGGTTTTTTAAAAAGAACGATTTTCTTAGGTTAAACAGAACTACCAAAAGCCTAACATTTCGGGACAAATTACTAAACTCGACTTGTAGAAGAATGAGGTTCATCTATACAAGCGTCAGCGGCAGAAAAACAACAGAAGCTCACCAGAGTTTAAAATAACAGTTTTAGATAAGCGTCAGAGCAAAGAGCCTCAAAGAATTAACGTAATTTCGACGGGTTAATTGCCTTGGAAATTAATCTTTAACTCGAACTACGTTTTATAGACGCAGTCCGAAATTTTATACGAATATTCTGGCCCAAGTTCATCAGTCACCGCGGGATAACCACGTAACATTTATAAACTGTCAACTGGTAGTCAGTTGTATATATAGAGAGGCAATACGATATAGCATACTTGACAGTACAGGCATCAGGTACTAATAAGCAATTAATTTCTAATGCAATTAAAAATTTCCGTGTCAAAACGTGGGCTAACTCCTAGTAAACACGCAGGGACCCACAGAAGAGCAGCGGCAATAGTGCTGTAAAATGGCTGTCTGATGATAGACATTGTCGCGGTTTAAGAGCATTACCGACAAAGACAAGGGAGACTGGAATGGTCAGGTGCGCCACCCGAGAATCGAACCCGCAACCCATTGATCAGAAGTTAACGCTCTAACCCTCTGCGCCACGGGATCGGTGTCTTGCCGGCTTAGGTTAGAAAATTGACGTTCATCAACTAATTATCCTTGTTGCTTATGCAATATTTGTATATGCGAGGAAATTATGGGTGTATTAAAATGAGAGATTGACCGTGGGTGTTTCTATGTAGTTTTAAGGCATAAAGTTAAACATCTGTACAAAGCAGATGTTTACAATAGAACTTTTCTGGTTTTTTTTCCAAAAATACTTCCATTATCTACACCCTGAATCACCTGCTTTACGCTAACTGGAAAATCAAGTATCCCGTTTCGACAAAAGTTACGTTACTGCTGTGAACCCCGGTAGTTATTGGCAACTACAATTGTCAGAGTGTAAGGAAACGCTTAGTTGTATGCAACATTCTCAAACTTTTCAGCAATAAAATTGTACAGAGTTGTATGCTTCGAGAAGAAGTTGCACAACATTCAAGGCACCACCCCACCCCCCTCCCCAATCAGTCATCTGTATTTTCGTCATCACTTTTCCTGAGTTACCTCACAAACTCATTTTCTAGAAAAGGGTTAAACGATTCACAAAGTTTCACAACTTTGCGCCACAACATCTGCATACCTACAAGAGATACTAAGTGAAATTCGAGAATGCCACTGCGACTAGAAAAGATAACCTAGGCACGGTTGTAATAGTAATTATCGTGTAGCCTACTCCCAGGATATTTCAGTCAGGGCAGGATGCGGAAACTTGAATGAGTTTATTTTGAGCTGTCTTTAAAAAAATGGACAGGTATAAAATGACTACTTAAGTCGAAGGAAAATTTATCCATGATTTTCTAAGCCCTCATAAATTCAAATATATTTCATAGAAACCATATATAAAATATTCTTTCAAGGGAATAGTTGTTAGAAAATTACTTCTTGGTGAAATTTTTACTTAAAGAAATCTTATATTTCGGTTTTAAACATATTTTCCATTCCCGAATACATTTGAACCTGACCAGCTGATACACTTGCATTCAGGGTCTAAAAACCACATGTTGTATACGCTCTGTAGAAGGAAAATCACCCATTTGTTTATGCTATTAGGAATAACTCGTGTTGTGTTCATAAATTATAAATGGATGTGGGTCGTGTTATATATGCACATTAAGGCTGCAGTAATAGATGTACAAATACGAGGTGGTATGAATGGACATTACACCGAAAGGTACCTTTTCTTCCGGTATAAAATTTGGCGAGGACGTAATTCAATGTCAAATAAGCCAAGAAGAAATAATAATAATAATAATAATAATAATAATAATAATAATAATAATAATAAGCTGTCATTTTACAGAATTTTGATTTGCAGCCTGTAAGATGATTTTTCGAAAGCCGGTATCCTGAAGCCGGTCGAAGTACGTTTAAATTATGCTGTACGATGCTTACTTATAAAACTACTTAAGTAATATTTTGGTATCGAAATCGCATTTCAGCAATTGGCTAATGTTTCATGAAGCGGCAAATCTGTTTATTCCATGTTTTAGATCTGATGTGAAGGCAAATGCTGGTTCTCGTAAGAAACTGCGGAGAAAAGTATGACAGATTTTACAGCAACTACCGATTGGTGAGCACTATTACTGTGCACGTATTCGAAATTCTCAACTGGAAATTCGGAAAGATTCCTCTATCTGAAAAACGCTCTCGTCATTCAGTCGTTTCTCGACTGCTCCTAAGAAAATTATTTACTATTGTGAATTCTGTCAACTACTGGCAACGGCACATACAGTCAGTGACCGATCTAATTAAATGTTAACCAAAAGTTTGAAATTCGTTGAGGAACGCTCGCCGATCTCTGATGGAGCTCACTCGTCCCATTCTGCCTTCGGACCCACTCTTGAGCAGCTGTACAGCGGCTAGTATGATGGGCAGATAAACCTTGCTCGTAAAGACAAGGGAGATTGGGATGGCAATTTCTGAATCATCAGCCGTCATCAACCAGTCCCACTTGGTGCACCGGCCGAGGTTCGAACCCGTGACTTTTTAAGAAGTCTACTGCTCTAACCACTGAGACACGGGTTCATTTTCTTGCCGTTTTAAATCGGGAATATCGACATCGGTTAATGAACGCTCAAAGATCGCTAACGGAACGCATTCGTCCCTTTCTGCCTCGGGGCTCACTCTGGAGCCCCGCCATCAGCTGCACAGTGGTTAGTTTCGTAGGCAAATGAACATTGCCGGCAATGACAAGGTAGACTGGAATGCATTTTTGATTGGATAGGATAAGTAAGGAGGTATTGCGATATTGATTATTATGCAGCCTACCCCGATAGTATTTCAAAAATGACCGGATTTTGGATATTGAACGCAGTTCATTCCGGCCGTCTGCAGAAAATTACTACTTAAACACAAGGCATTTTTATTTTTGGTTCTCGGTGCCCCCTATAAATTCAAATATATTTTATAGAAAACACACCAAAATACCTTTACTGTACTCATTTGCTAACCAATTACATTTCTTTCAATTTTTTCTACTCTACTGTCAAGTCTTCTTTCAATTTTTCACTCTAGCGAGGTCTATCTTTTGGTTTTAAAAAGTTTCCAGTTATGAGACCTTTGAAGACCTTACAATGTCCATTCAAATAGTATCGTATTTGTCCCCCCTATGGTACCTTCTTAATCAAACTGATGAATTTACACTTTTCCTTTCACGGAGAGCATACGGCATGCAGACCTAAAATGGGAAACGAAAATGCAGCAGCAGCAGAATGGACGCAACATTATTCGGGAATTGCGAAACGTTTAAAAGCCAAGCTATGTCCTTCCTTTAAGAGAGATTGAGCACTTACTGTACAGCAATAACAGGTTCTAGAGTATTATTAGAGTTACTACTTATTGTAATACTAATATTTGTCATGCTATCGATTTATGTGTTGGCTAGTTAATTAGTAGTAGTAGCATTAGTAGTAGCAGAATTCCCATTAGAAGTAGTAATAATAGTAGTAGTACTGGTAGTTACATTAGTAGAATTAATAGCAGTATAAATATTAATAATGATGATAGCAGTGGTGCTATTAGTAATAGTTCTAATATTATTATTGGTAATGGCCGTCGCCAGCATCGTTGTACTAAGAGTAATGATGTAATTGGTAGTAGTACTACTAGCGCTGGAGGTTGTGATAATAGAAATCAGTTTCAGTAATGTCAACTCCTGGGAAGGGTACCTACTGCAATAACAGTTTCAGGAGTATTCGTGGTGGTGTTACTGATACCAGTGATAGTAATAGTGGCAGTCATAAGAGTATGACTAGTAATGCTATTAGTATTATTAGTAGTAGTAGTATTAGTAGTATTATTATTATTAGTAGTAGTAGTATTAGTAGAAGTAGTAGTATTAGTATTAATAGTAGTAGAAGTAGTATTAGTAGTAGTAGTATACGTATTATTAGTAGTATTAGTAGTAGTATATGTAGTAGTAGTAGTATCGTAATAGTATTAGTAGTAGTACTAGTAGTAGTAGTAGTAGTGCTAGTAGTAGTAGCAGTAGTAGTAGTAGTATTAATAGTAGTATTAGTAGTAGTAGTATTAGTATTAGTAGTAGTAGTATTAGTAGTAGTAGTAGTAGTAGTAGTAGTAGAAGTAGTAGTAGTAGTAGTAGTAGTAGTGCAGTAGATGTAGTAGTAGTAGTAGTAGTAGTAGTAGTAGTAGTAGTAGTAGTAGTAGTGGTAGTAGTAGTAGTAGTGGTAGTAGTAGTAGTAGTAGTAGTAGTAGTAGTAGTAGTAGTAGTAGTAGTAGTAGTAGGAGTAGTAGTAGTAGTAATAGTAGTAGTTGTAGTATCAGTAGTAGTATTAGTATTAAAGGCAATCCAAGCTAGAAAAAGCGCCATAATTACAGACTGAACTCACTTTTGCTCGACATGCAGGGCCTGGACCAGTGCTCTATCTGCCTTGGGACACCCGCTGAGACTGCGGTGAGTGGCGTAGTTGCCCGAAGCGTGATTACTACCGTCACAGCCGGGCACGGGGCATTGCAGAAGTTTCCGTCCGGTGCGCTTGTTCGTGGTGACCAAGGAAGTACCACCATTTAGGCTTAATGCGGTGCCTGCAAGATCCGATCGACGATTGCGGCCACCGTCCCTCTCGCATATTGGCGTCGGTGGCTTGTTGCTTTTTAAAAATAAAAAATGCTATGAACATTCCTGAACTGCAATAGCTGCACGCTGTTCAGCATCTAACGCAGACAAAAACGGAAGAAAACTGGTCCAACACTGGAAGTTTTGGTTTCTTCTTCAAAACTTACGAGCTCATCAGGAAGTCGATAGCCAGAGTTAAAGCCAACAACAGTCTCTGAGTTACACAATTAGTCCCACAGCAAAACTCGACAGTCTGTCTCAAGAATCCTTGCGCTGAGAAGGTAATAGCTACTTATTATGATTACGGACTGTGCGAAAACCCTGCCTTAAAAACGATGCCACCTGCCAACTTAAAGTTTTTTTTATAATCTAGCCGATTTAAACATTTGCTTTTCTGTAGGCTTTCGCTACGAATTAGACTGCCAGCTTCCTCATATCGTTCGTCTTTGGGGTTTTAGTATCCACCGACCCCTATCCGGTCTTCTTGAGTCGGTCTTGACATCGGCACTGACCGGTGAGAGAAGGCAGATGTGGTAACACTTAAAACTAACCCATGAGCGAGTCACCGTCACTGCACCAACATGCTGTAGAGCACACAGTAAACCTCGTCGAAATCCATGGTCGAACTGTCGAATATGCGCTAAAACGAGTGAAAAATTCCTTCAAACTATTTTATACGCTTTCGAATGGAAGATCTTTTTTTAAGTGAACTGACGAAAATAATCAGCGGAAATATTGTTCCCAATTCATTGCTATATGTTGACGTGCTGACTCTTGCCTATATATTTTCTCAGACATCTCCATGAAGTGTGATCTGGAAAAAATCGATGCACAGGTGGTATACGTTTTTTTATTGGTTACCGACAGAATGCACAAGATACATTCATTTCTTATATACTGTTCTTCATGAACTGTGTCTATTCAACTGGTAGACATGGTGGAACCGAATAATTTGACAGTTTAAACATTTTTTTATCATGAACTGCATCCAGATGTCCGAAATATTTTTCATGTCACATGCTATCCTTGGGTTTCTTAATTCAGCATGACAAAAACCACAGTGACTGCATTATTTTATGGATGATGGGACGTCCTTTCTGGGAATATGCATACTTATGTAAATTTACCTCCTGGAGAGTAAGTAACATATGCATTAAAATCTTAAGAGTTAATGAAAGTGCTAATGGTTTTTCAAAAAAATTCAGGTATTGGAGAAAATTATAAAAGTGAAATAAAACCTTCCTCTCGAGCATAGCACTAGAATGAGGTGAAATTCCCCATAAAATAAACATGCAAAATTACTTCGTTACTTCCCCTTTCTGTAAAATTTTATTTACTCCATATGGAGAGCGAAAATAAGCGGTTGTTTAGGCAATTGGCTGGAACACTGCTATTATGTCTTTCTGTAGAACGTAGCTTGGAATTTGCATTCTAGGCCTCAGTTTTGAAAACCCATCGAAAAATTTCAAGCAAACATTTCTTTGGGTTTCTCTGCTTATTGTAAATCACTAGAGCGCCTGCATTAAAAAATCCAAAGTCAAACTGAAATATATATTTTTGACACATTTTATATCGTCAGTCATAACCTAAGCCCAGGTCCGAAAAGTTTAAGGCTTGGCTCAGCGCCAATTGGTCATTGAGCGGTACTTGAACCTGCGGTAATGTGGATGCCAGTTATAAGCCCAGAAGTGTTCGTAGCTGCCGCGGTAAAAACGAGATATTAATAACAAAAGAAAAAGCAGTAATACCTCCGTATACAGTGTATAAGACGATGGGTAGCTTTAATCGTACGAATATGTATGGCTTCTCATTTCCCCCTAGAGAATTCCTTGATGAATAAGAAGGATAAAGAAAGACAGTCAACATGACGTCACCTAGATCTCCCTTATTTCTTTTTATCATATAGAGCTCTTAGCAACTTGGTAATCTGCACTCCCTCCCCCATAGTATACTTTAATTTTCAACTGACTCTCCAAGTAAATCCTATTTCGTTGTTGTTCAAACAACTGTAAGCAAGCTCTGTTTTCCAACAGATGCCGTCTTTATCGACAGACACGTATCATTAGCGGTAATCTAAAGTTTATTTTACGTCTGCCCACTCTGAGGGGCAGATTCAGAGTGGCTTATTAGCCTCGGACTCCGTGGATGTTCTTCGTACAGGTTTATACGAAATTAACCAGTTAAACCTTGCCAGCAGAAGGGGTGCATCAGTCGCGATCAAGAATATCCACCGTGTGCTCCAAAGCAGGGTGGTGCAGGGACGGTGACTTGCGCGTGGATTATAATGGGATCGGACTTGCGATGCATCTACCTCCCTCTCTGTTCTACTCCCCCCACCTGGGCCAGGTGTCAAGACAGATTCAAGACGATCGGAGATGGGATAGGGCGCAGACTCATGCCCTTTGGCCCCACCACAAACAGCAAAAACAACATATAATCTTTACAAGATCGGATTCAGACCACGGCATTGCAAGCAATAAAGCTTACTCCAGAAGGCCATTGAGTCTTGCCTTTGCGTCGTAAACCCAGTTAATAGGCAAGCCGTTTTCATCTTTCCCCGGTTTTCGAACAGACAAATCCATGGGCCCATCGTCTTGACCCCAGCTTCTTGCGCCTTGCTCCCCTTCCCCGTCTTGTCCTCCTGGATCTCTTTTCCAGGGGTATGCAGCTTCAATTGACGAGAGAACATTGTCCTCGCTGGGAAAAACACTCTTCTGATGGGAGAAGAAGGGGAAATCAAGTTTACTCAGACAAGCTAGCAGTGCTGACATGGGTTCTGTGAAGGGCAGTGTGGGAGCTCGAACTTCAAGAGGCAACTGTAAACGGCATCTTCCCTCGGGGAACAGCTGGGAAGCCAGTTGAACAGTACTCGCTGTCTGTTCCGCAGCTACCTTCGGTTGGGTTAGGAGCGTAGTGGTACCGTTTGTAAGCATGTCTCTACAACCTGTTAATGAGGTGTTTAAGAGATTGTAGACCGGTAACTGATAAGAGGAGACTGGAGCCTGCTGACAACCGGTTTGCTGTCCAACGTCTGCAGATTGACTGGATCCGACAAAGTACATGAAGCTGTCTGGCCAAAAACAGGTCCTCTCGAAGCTGGCTGTCCTTTATAATGCTCCCGAATTCTGTAACCCGAACTGAGGATGCCATGTGTGAAGGAGGGTGGGAGGGATGTCGGGAGATTTTACCATGCACAGACTTTTAACCAATCGCAAACAAGTCCGGTCCATGCGATAGACGCGTTGGCGCGTCAGTGTTCGCTGATTGGTTGGGTGGGGCAGAGCAGAAGCCAATTCAACTGTCGGTCCTTTTACCGCCCACTTATGCGTAGGTTGCGGCACAACCAAGTACGAGCTGGGATCGTGGTCAGTGTTTTTTTGCGCAGAACTTGCAAACCCTGACGCAAAATGTGCTTTCGAAAAGATGCGAGGGCATTGCCTGAAGTTCGATGGAAAATAAGACGCCTATATGGGTATGGAACTTCGGCATCAGGCAGTCATGTCAAGCCTCTGTTAGATAACGAACCATTTCTAAAAATACCTGCGAGGAAAATTTATAATTTTTATGGCTTAATCCTAGAAGGCGACAAACTACGTGACTGACATTCAGGTTATTGCTTTTACTGGGAGTAAGATGGGTTATTTTATGTCATTAACTAAATTAACTGCCCACACTGGAAGGCGCACAGAACGGTCTAGTTGGAGTCACAGAACAAACTACTTTCCTCTCCTGGTTATAGAAAGCACCAGTACACGACCGTCTCTCTCCTAACCAGACTGCAAAGCGCATGTATGCATGCATACATACATTTGAAATGGATGCTTTTACAGCTACCCCTGTTTATTTTTGGGCCACTGAATGTGAGATTTGCAAATAGCTAGCTTACTTAATTAATTCACTTAAGTTTACAGTATTCAGACGACATCATGGCTCAGCAACAAAAACCGTTCTTAGATAAACGAGGTTTCAATTACGTATCCAAGACTGAAGGTTGTGAAGCATTTCAATGCTAGCATATGTTTAAAGAAAGCAAAAAAATGGTTGCTCGCTAACTTTAATAAATTTAGTCCATCTGAGGTTGAGCCACCAACTGTGCCCCTTCGTTGCACAGCACGACGAAATTATTGAAAGACATATTCTAAATTTAACTTTGTTTCCAAAAAATCAGAAGGAATTAACGGCAGGGTCATTGTTCAGTTGCAGCAGGCAACATCTGAAAAAGTAACACTGACATTTGGAGTTTACGTTGACTGAGGCCTGGTGCTAACTAAACCACTAGGAATCACCATAGGAAAGTCGGATTGATATGTTTTAGTCAGTTCCTGGATCGTGTTCGATCGTGCAACTATTCCCACAGTAGGGAATTCAAGTTCGGCAAACGTGTGCTTTCGAGTATTCATCCTCAGGCCTGCACCAAAAGTGTATACAGGTAAGAAACAGTAAGTATGAGGGTGAGGGTCGAGGACGTTCAGACATCCCATCTTAGAGGTTATCTTACGCAAACGTGCTGGGTGGGTGGATGGGTGGGGGGGGGGGGCTTATATATTCATACCGTCCCGAGACAGTTGTTGCGTTTAGCCAATTGCCTTCTTCCTTCTGAAGAGCTTTATTAGTACTCTGTCGAATTCTTAAAACTCGGTAGTTATTCGCTGACCAGCTGTATGTGCAGCCCAAGTTCAATAAATCACGAGGGTCGGCGGTGTACGTCATGTGACTTGAATTTTCAACTAGTTCATAAACCGTAAGTAGGTTAATTTAAGCTGAAATTGCATCTCGTTGAACTACCTTGCTCCAAAACAAGTATAGTTAAATCCGGCTGGAGTAGACATATCCACCATTTTGGTTCTTGACGTAGTACACAAACAGCCCACTACTTCCAATAACTTTAGCCCGAAATAAATGCTAACTTGCAACACTTTAAAGTAAAGGCATATCGGATTTTAAATGTTTTCAAAACCTGAAGATGTCTGAAAAAGTCCAAGCCAACATCGTTGACCGAGTAAAGGTAATAGAGTTGACTTACCATTTTTATATTGTAGGATTATTTACCAACCCTGGTGGAAGCACAATAGCCGGACCCACTGAGAACATTGGCTCCAAATTATCTCTCCCTGAGCTCATTTTCATGCGTTTAACTGTCGTCCTTCAGTCACCTGCATTCTCATTTAGCTCTGTTTGATTTCGGTTGGGGTTTGCTTACCATTACACCGATCAAGAAGGCCGAATCCATTGCCCTTGGAAACTAAGTGATAATTAAACCTCCCTTCTTCGCTTGCTTTTCTAAGGTTTACTGCTTCGTTGTTCTACCCTTCACGTAAAACCCCTTTTAGAACAGTTCCCGTAAGACAGTTGGCCTTGCTTGCACTATTCTCACTGTGTCCGGCTGTTTTACTTTCACCGCCATCCTTCTTCGTCACCTCGTCTATCAGGTACACTAAGCAAGTGCCGCATCTGAAGCCCGTCGAGCACGTCTTCTACTCAGTTGACGGATCCTCAAATTGTCATGCGATGCTAACGGTCATTCAATTTAACCTTCACGCGCCTTCTACAGAAGGAGGATAAAAAGTCGCCAAATGCGAAGTTTTACACGAAATAACCCTGAAACCAACTAAAAGACAATCAGGTTCGGTAAAAAACAATTCACCCAACATGGCGTGCGCATGAGGACAGATGTTAAGTAGCTTAGATTGTCTTCAGTGTAAGTAAGATAGATTTTTCAGCTTTTTGGATTTGACAGTTCTCCCTTCCGTAGACTCCAAAACTGTCGCTGAACTGAATCACCAATGGAGAAATTCAGAAACGGATGGTTCCAAACACTCTGGTCGTGGAATTCTCCGGTTTGCTGACAAGAATTCAATTTTGACATTGAAAGAGCAAATGCCGCAGCGACTCTCTTATAGGGACGTGGAAGCATCCGGTCGACGTCAAGGAAAGCGGAAATAACTAGACAGAGGCATTAAGAAGTCGTTGAAATTCCTTTAAGAAAACTCCTGTATAAAATCGACAGGCATGGTGGTGATCTACCTTAAAGTTGAATAGAAAACTACTGCAACCGATCGTGCACAGGAGCTAAAGGCGAACCTACAAACAGTTCAAACAGGAATACTTATGATAACTGTCTACGATGACCAACCGATTCCAGCATACTCCCACTGTCAGTGCACATTCAAAATCAGAATTGACTTCATCAGGTCCTTCGCATTAAGCTCCTTGACTTGGTCATGACACCGGCCCCAGGTGTGACGGAGATAAGAGAGAGTGCGGTGGATGCTGTGCAAGTCTACTATCGCTATTAACCAATTCGTGCGCAAGTACCCATCCCTGCACTACCGTGCTGCAGGGCACGTGATGTAACTCCCCGGAATCGACAAACGAACTTTCGCGTCTGTGCGTTTGTGAGTGCGAGAGCGGAAAAAGATGGTCCTATGACGGACCACGCGTTAGCTGCCCGAAACCGACATAGGGGCTAAATTACGTCCTAGCAGTTGTTATTCGGGCTGCGTAAACATAACAACTGCCAGACGTGGAGGTGTGCTGGCACGCCTATGTGCAGACTCACGCCGCGCCAACCACCAAGTGTTCAATCCCGGCATCAGATGACTGAAGAGCTCGGACATTGGACTGACGTCTGGGAGAGGGAAGAGACAGAGATTGACTCTGGACCTGCATCCCCATGGCGCTCAACGCGCAGTCCTCACTATTAACAATTTGATGTCATTTAAGTTATCGTGGTACACTAAAAACCGTGGCTTGTCAAGTGCCGAGATGACTCGTTCCTCCTCTCAGACTGCAATTGGTCCTTACTGTGGTTTCTATGGCTCTCTATCTCTCTCTCACACACACGCGATAGTTCGACCGTCGATTTCGACGATGTCCACCGTATGCTCCACGGAAGGGTGGTGCAGGGACAGTGACTTGCGCGTGAATTAGTATTAAGTGATAGTAGCTTTGCGCTGCAGCTACCGCACTCTCTCCTCCACCCCACCTGAACCCGGTGTCATGACAGAGTCAAGAAGATCGGAGGCAGCAGAGGACGCAGGTGGCTGGCGCGGCCGGAGATGCCCCTGGGCGTACCACCACACCCGGCTCGGATCCCACGCAGTGGGAATGCCATAAAGGCCGCATTAAGAAGGAGCCATTGCAGCCTGACTCTCAGTCCGCCAGTCAGCCACTCCACACAAAACACACATCGGGCTGACCACGCGGTCCGTGTTATCCCGTCAGTTAGCAACCTTCCAAGCCACGGCTTTTAGCACACCGTGATAGTTTCAAGCGCTTCAGATTGTTTATAGTGAGGAACATGCGCTGAGCTGTCGACCTCACTCTCTCCCCCCACCCCTACAGTCAAACCACAGTCCGAGCCGGTCAGTTGTCTGATGCGGGATCTCTCTCTCTCACACACACACACACACACGACAGTTCGACCGTCGTAGTCCGACGATGTCCACCGTATGCTCCATGGGAAAGTGGAGCAGGGACGGTGACTTGCGCGTGATTTAGTTTAAAGTGATAGTAAACTTGCGCTGCATCTACCGCACTCTCTCCTCCTCCCCCACCTGAGCCCGGTGTCAAGACAGAGTCAAGAAGACCGGAGGCGGGAGAGGACGCAGGTGGCTGGCACGGCTGGGTCCCCAAAGTCCAAGCCGCCCCTAGGCGTGCCACCACACCTCCATGTTCGGCATTTGTTATGGGAGCGCAACCCGAATAACGCCTGCCATGCCCTAATGTGGCCCCCTGTGTTGGTCCAACGCATCTACCACGTGGCCCGTTTAGGGGGACCAACACACACACACACACACACACACACACACACACACACACACGACAGTTCGACCGTCGATTTCGACGAGGTCCACTGTATGCTCCACACCAGGTGGTGCAGGGACGGTGACTTGCGCGTGAATTAGTTTTAAGTGATAGTAGCCTTGCGCTGCAGCTACTGCATTCTCTCCTCCTCCCCCACCTGAGCCCGGTGTCAAGACAGAGTCAAGAAGACCGGAGATGGGAGAGGGCGCAGGTGGCTGGCGCGGCCGGAGCCGCCCCTGGGCGTGCCACCACACCTGGCTCGGATCCCACGGAGTGGAGTGCCATAAAGGCCACATTAAGAAGGAGCCATTGCAACCTGACTCTCAGTCCGCCAGTCAGCCACTCCACACAAAACACACATTGGGCTGACCACGCGGTCCGAGTTATCCCGTCAGTTGGCAACCTTCCAAGCCACGGCTTTTAGCGCACCGTGATAGTTTCAAGCGCGTCAGATTGTTTATAGTGAGGAATATGCACTGAGCTGTCGACTCACTTTCCCCACCCCACAGTCAGACTACTGTCCGAGCCGGTCAGTTGCCTGATGTGGGAGTGGGCGCATTGGCTGACGGATCGGCGTACCCGTCTTCGCGCGCCACAGCACGACCTGGCCCCCATAACGCACACACCAGGATTCACAAACTCAGGGATATGGAGCAGCCATTGCCGTCTGACTCCCCAGTCCACTGGTCAGCCACTCGACACACACAGCATATACACTGAGCCGACGGCGTGGTCTGGTGGAAGCGTCAGATTGGCAGATTTCAGCCACGGTTTCTAGGAAACCGTGATATACTCCTGGTAAATGGTGATTGTGAGGGTGTAGTCGATGTATTGGTGTAGGTAGTGTGTGCTGATGTAGCTTAGCCTCCGGTGGTTTACCGGAGGTTGTCAGGAGGTGCATGTGTCCTAATAGGCCCATGCGGTGTGTAAATGCGGGAGCAAGGAGGTCAGTGAAGGCGGGCGCGTCGACTGTATGTCGGAGCCCCAGGCACTGGTTCACCAGCCTCCGTGCGATGGATTCGCAGGTGACCGACCAGGCCGATGCGTGAGTTGAAGTTGCGGGCGCAGTGTGGGCAGGAGAAATCGGTAGAGGCTGGGGCGATGGCATTCATGGTAGTGGGGGTGGCGGTTGCGCTAAGAATGGCAGGAGCGGAGGGTGTGAATGGTGTATCGGTGTTGTCGGCATTGTGGTGAATTCCGCTGTCATGGATGCGCATGTGACCGAATAGGCCCATGCGATGAGTGAATGCGCGAGTACAGTGAGGGCAGTGGAGGCGACGATCTCTGCTGTGTGATGGTGTTCCAGGCACTGGCTCACCGGTCTCTGTACGATGTATTCGCAAGTGACCGACCAGGCCGATGCGTGAGGTGAATATGCGGTCGCATTGAGTACAGCTTAGGAGAGATTCCCCATCGCTGATGGTGGTTGTGGTGGTAGTAGTGAAGGCGAAGGCAATGGTGGTTGCGGTGGTGGGGGTAACAGGCGATGAGTAGATGGATGTGGTCTCTATGATGGTGGGAGTAATGGAATTGATGTCAGGAGTGAGGGTGGGGGAGTCAGAATGAGGGTTGGCAGAATTGGACGTAGACATTAGAATTGTGGGATTGTTGATGCATTGCGTCCGAAGATGTCCGACCAGGCCGATTCGCGCGCGGAAGATGCGTTGACAGCGCGGGCATGTTGGCAGGGCCTGGGCATTGGCGGTGTTGGTGCGGGGCGCTGGTGACTTTCGTGCCGCTCTTTTGGCCTTGGCAGCGGCGATCCGGTTGGCCTCGTAGATTGCTGAACCAGTCTTCACTGATCTTCTCCATGCCGGTCTATCCTGGGCGAGTTCTTCCCAGGTCGCCGAGTTGATTTGCAGTTGCTTCAGCGATTTCTTCAAAGTGTCCTTGTAGCGTCGTTTTTGACCCCCTGCCGACGAGAACCCGTAGCGACATCTCCGCAGAAAAAGTCGTTTGGGTAGTCGCTCATCGTCCATTCTTACCAAGTGGCCGCTCCATCGCAGCTGCACTTTGCCTCAGCATGGCATGGATGCTGAGGATTCCGGTCCGCTCCAGGACTTCCGTGTCCGGGATCCTGTCTGGCCATCTCAGCTTCAGTATTCTGCGGAGGCAGCTGAGATGAAAGTGATTCAGCTTCCTGGCTTGGTTCGAGTAGACGGTCCAGGTTTCCGCTCCGTAAAGGAGTGTCGACAAGACGACGGCCTTGTACATCTTCAGTTTGGTGTTCAGGTGAATACCGTGGCGATTCCACACGGAGGCTCGCAGCCGGCCGAAGGCCCGACTAGCTTTGGAAATCCGTTGGCAACCTCGTCATCGATTCTCGTGTTGCGCGAAATCGTGCTTCCTAGATAAGCGAAGGTCTCCACGTTTTTGAGCTGAGCACCGTTGACATTGATTCGAGGAGCATTGTATTCCGCGCTGGGTGGCGGCTGGTGCATGACAACCGTTTTGGCTGTACTGATTGTTAATCCAAAAATCGGTGCAGCCTTCGGCGAAGAGGTCCATGCTCCTTTTGCATGTCCTCCTCCGTCACGGTGTTAAGGGCGCAGTCGTCCGCGAAGAGCAAAGTCATGGACTGTAGTCGTAGACACGCGCGTTGGAGCCTGCATACGCCGACTGTTGAGAAGGCGCCCGTCAGTTCTGTAGGCGATGCGAATACCAGGCTGCTCATCACGGTAGGCGTCCATCAGCATAGCCGAGAACATGAGACTGAAGAGGGTGGGGCCAGTACGCAGCCCCTGCTTTTACTCCGTTGGTCACTGCGAATGCTTCGGATACCGTCCCGTTGTCAGTGACGCGCGCCGTCATCCCGTCATGAAGCTGACGCACCATGTGCGTGAACCGCTCAGACAACCAAATTTCTGCATGACTTTCCACAGTCCGTCACGATTCACCGTGTCAAAGGCTTTCGTTAGATCCACGAAGGTAGTGTAAAGGTGAGTTCGCATCTCCTGACACTTCTCTTGTAGCTGGCGGGCGGCGAAGATCATATCGGTTGTCCTGCGGTGTCGGCGGAAGCCACATTGGCTTTCCGGGAGCAGGCCCTGCTCTAGATGACCGTTAAGACGATTGAGAAGGATACGGGCGAAGATCTTCCCGGCGATTTTGAGCAACGAGATGCCTCTGTGATTATCACAGATTTGCTGGTTCCCCTCCGTTTGTAGAGATGGACGATGGTCGCGTCTTTGAAATCCTGAGGAACTTGTCCTTGGCGCCACATCTCCTGGAAGAGTGTTGTGAGTTCTGCCATCAGCCGGGGCCCACCGTGCTTGTAGACTTCCGGTGGGATTGCGTCGGATCCCGTGCTTTACCGCTGGAAATCTGCTGCACGGCCCGGATGGTTTCTGGTAGGGAAGGCGGCAGATCCAGGTCATTGTTCGTGTCCACTTGAGGGAGCCGGTCAATGGCAGCATCGGAGATGGCTGATGAGCAATTAAGGACACTTCTGAAGTGCTCGGCCCAGCGCTTCAGAATTTGCGATTTCTCTGTCAGCAGTGTTGTCCCATCAGAGCTGAGCAGCGGTGCGGACCCTTGATACACGGGCCGTAGATGGCCTTGATGGCTTTTGAAAAAGTTTTTCATTTCATTGCGGTCCGCATACCCCTGGATTTCTCTCAGCCTTTCGGATCATCCAGGCATCCTGCATCTCCCGCAGCCGTTGTTGTACAAGGCACCGGCATCTGAAAAGGCTGCTTTGGTGGCGTCAGTCCGAAGGTCCATGTAGGCTTTGTGTAGTCCATTCTTCTCCACGAGTAAGTTGCTGATGTCGGCGTCATTGTCGTCAAACCAGTCCTGGTGTCGACGGTGTGCGCGTCCGAGTACATCGAGGGCGGTGGACTGGATGACATTTCGCAGTTGACACCATCGTGTCTCCACGGTATCGTTATCATCTGGAGCATGCAGGTCCCTCCAGTTTCTCGGCTATTTGGTTGCTGAAATCAAAACAGTGAGCAGGCAAATTTAATAAAAAGAGTATTTAACTTACATGGCGGCCTCTTACCTTGGGCCTTCGTCGGGTTGTAGTCGGAGCCCTCATCTGGGAGATGACGAGGCGGTGATCTGTCCAACCATCGGCATCGCGGATCGCCTTGGTTACCAGCACGTCCTGTCGATCTCGCCTCCGGACGAGAACATAGTCCAGCAGATGCCAGCGCCGCGACCGAGGGTGCATCCACGTGGCCTTCTCCCGCGTCGGAAGGCGGAAGAAGGTGTTGGACAGCAGGAGACGGTGTTCCGCACACGTGCGCAGAAGAAGGAGGCCATTATCGTTACAGCTACCGAGACCGTGGGGACCCAGCACTCCCTGCCAGGCAGCGTGGTCCGTCCCGACGCGGGCATTGAAGTCACCAAGGACAATTAACTTGTCCTCTTTCGGCACAGTCGCCAGCAAGGCGTGCAGGTCCTCGTAGAATTGGTCCTTCGCCGCATCAGAGCTCGTCATTGGGGAGCGTAGGCGCTGATGATGGTGGCGAACTGGTCTCCCGAAGAGGCAGGCGGAGGCTCATTAGGCGATCATTGATACCCTGCGGCAGACAGGGCAGACGTCCCACGATGTCGTTACGGATGGCAAAGGCAACACCAGCGTCGCGTCGCTCTGCCTTTGGCCGGCCGCTCCAGAAGAAGGTGTAGCTGGCCCCCACCTCCTCCAGCTGACCCTGGTCAGAGAATCGGGTCTCGCTCAGAGCAGCAATGTCCACCTTGTAGCGCGCCAGTTCCCGAGCGACTAGCGCCGTCCTCCGTTCCGGCCGGTTGCTCCTAGGATTGTCTAAAAGGGAACGAACATTCCAGGCTGCTAGTGTGAGTGGACTCACCCGAGCAGCCTGGAGAGTATGGCGAGGGGGATGAGGACGGGGGTATTGTTGTTTGTTTGAGTTTTACGACCGCGTAGTTTGCGATCTTATGAGCCGCGGCCGGCTGCAGAAGACGTGAGAACCAGCATTTTTTTAGGGCACATTTTCTAGCCCCTTCCTCCGCGAAGAGGCAAGCAGTGCTATCCCTAAATAGGGCTGCTCGGACATCCCAGACGGCTGCCGAACTCCACTATGGGTCACGGTTTTGGTTTAGTGGAAGAACGACCCGAGTTAGTCTGGGCCGCCTACGGGGTTGCTGTCGCCCCCCACCGTAGGACTTTTTGAGAGGGGAGATGGGAAGTTCGGGAGTCAGACATACCGGGTGTGGAGGCACACACAACACCGGAGACCCTCACCTGGTTTAGCCCGCCGGTCGTGACGGTTGCCCGGGGTGTGGCCGCTGGGAAGAACCCAACTTCGAGGAGCCACAGGTGAGAGTTGGGTACCAGTTAGAGGCGGCCACAGGAGCATTCACCACCTGTATGAGACAAATGGAGCGACCAAATGCAAGCTGTGTGGTGCTGCCCCTAACTAGTACCCCTACACC
Source organism: Schistocephalus solidus (assembly GCA_017591395.1). Lineage (NCBI taxonomy): Eukaryota > Metazoa > Platyhelminthes > Cestoda > Diphyllobothriidea > Diphyllobothriidae > Schistocephalus > Schistocephalus solidus. The sequence goes on along the minus strand of WEDG01009402.1, from coordinate 46,816 downwards.
CCACACACACACACACACACACACACTAATTTGGGATCAGAGCCGCCCCTTCTTGTTTCTTGATAACCTGGTACACCGTGCGTTGACCAGACCTGTGTGTGATGCGTAGTTTGGTTATTTAGGGCTGTCAGACACTGCGTCCGATGCCGCCTCCGGTCTTTTTGACTCTGTCTGCAATCACTGCAATCTAAATCAAGCGCAAGTCACCGTCCCTGTGTTCACCATCTTGTGAGACACGCGGTGAACATCGCCGAGAACGACGGTCAAACTCTCGGGAGGGGACCCACTGAGGAGCCGAACCCCTCGTTGCTGTGTAACGCAGCAGCAAAAACATCGGCGAAACACGTGTCTGGGCTTTTAGCTAGTACCTATGTCGGAAGTACGTAATAATGTATTTGTGATATATATATATATATATATATATATATATATATATATATATATATATATATATATATATATATATATATGCCATTTTTAAACCCTGGATGGAAAAAATAAACTAGCTCTTTGTGGTGCTCCAGTAAAGCCTCCTTACAGAGGACAATTAGTAAGCCATAATTTATCACCTATTCGAAAGTAATTTGATCGTTGACCCTACTTTTTAAATTTATTTTACTCACAACTAACTGCTTTTATATTTAAATAAGCCATCGGAGAGGGCTTATGTCCGAAGAAAATTTCTGACAAAGACAAAGGTGACTGAAATGATAATTTCTGGCTTATAAGCCATCATCAGCCGGCTCTACCCATCATGTCGTCATCTGTAGTATCAACTCCAATCGCAAATCTTTCAAGAACCGCCGAAGTTTCAGCAAGAATATTACGGCTAACAGTGTGGTCCGGGCTTTTCGTGAACCTATGTAACCAAACTCGTAATTTGAAGCATAGGAAAATACAGTTTTTTTTGGTTCAGCTTCTTCTCTTTTTGTACCGCGTGTCTTGTATTTTAACCAGTATTGCACAATGCTGCTTTCCGCAGGTTTGTATTCTCTATGTAAAGTGTTAGGTACGCTATATTCATTATTTGTGTATGATGCATTGAGGATGGCATCTCAGTCCTTGGATGTCTTTCAGGAACCGAATCCTGTTCGCGTCGTTTCGGTGCACAAAACCCAGTAGAAGCTTGTAGGTGAACCAGTTTTTGGTGAACCGCAAGTGATCCTCACCTCATGAACTTTTCATCGAAGCGAAATTTGCCTGTGAAATTTTTGACTCCGTCTTCATCACTATCCGTTCTGACCTCCCAAATCGGTTGCAATTTTATGGACGATTTACAATCACGAGGACGGCAACAGGTTTGGCTTCAACACCCTTCCCCCTCTGCCACCCCATATCGAACAGCTCTCCCCCAACACAACCAACCGCCCCCTCAGCATCAATCAGCCCCGCCCCCTGCAGAGGTACCTCAGCAACCAGAGTGCAATTTAACAGTTCCACTTGTGGGCCCCATCTCTCAATCCCGGCAATAAACTCACAATCATCGCACATGCAGGTCAAGTTTCGAACGTGGGAAATCGGACGATCACGCAATTCAATTTCCCATCTCATCACTGACGCTGGCTAGACCCAACGCGGACAGTAGACCCACGGATCCTGCAAGGAAGGCCTAACCAACGCTATGGATAGGCCTGTGAGATCTAAAGTACCTTTATCTATGGAAGAGTTCTTGTCTTGTGCACGACAATTCAGACACGTCACGGCGATTGTTCGCGCGCCAGGACGTATTCGACGCCCTGACCCGAAGGTTAATTTTCAACATCATACGTCTAGCTTCCAGCTTCGCCGTGGAAATTGGTTCAAGTAACCAAGTGTCTTCCACACTTTTCTTTATTCCCGTCGTTTTTGGACAAATGACCAAGTATAACAAGATTTGAGAGCAAATCGAAGCATGCCGCGCTAGGAGCCGCTCGTAAAGTTGACTTCAACTTTTGACAGACTCGATCAAGCAATAAGTGAGGAGTGTATTTTCAAAGGCTGAAAAAATCACCCGTTTTCCGTTTTCCAGATGAGGTGCTTTACTATAATAATTTACACCTTATGTTCGCCTGAATCTTCAACGGTTTGACCAATGGTCACGCCCCATATGTGAACAACTGTTTAGGGGCGGAAGAATTTCAGATAAAACCGCAAATGGTGTGAGGAGCTGCTGCGCTAGAAAAGACAATCTAGTACATGGCGCGACTTTACTAAGTGACCAAACCTGCTTACATTCCGTGGGAATAATAAATGGGGTGGATCCACCGAAAGTGAAAACGTCAAACCCTCATGGCAGCCGCTCCTACGTCGTTACGATTACGCGGACTGCCGCTATAGGGGGAGAAAACGGTAAATGATGATCTATCAACCGTCGGTGCAGCTGAATTGCACGCAGTGTCATCGTAATGCGTCCATCCGAAGAGCACCACCCCACCCCCCCCCGACCGTTTAATTTTTTGGGGAAAGGGCAGAGATTTATTGCCACTGACGACAGTCTCTTCGAAGTACGGAGGAATTGACCGAAGACCATGGGGGTTATTGCAGAACGACGGCAACTGAGGCGGAAATGAGGTCCTTCGTGTGTGTGCCCTTGCACGACCGCGGTTTCCGAGGCTTCATGGGGACAGCTCACACCCCCTCTCTCTCCTCGGGGTGGCCATCCGCGTCCTGGACGGGCACATGGTGCGACCGAAGCGAGCGCGTTACCTCACACTTTGGGGGACACGCACAAAGGTACTCCGCGCCTTGACGGACCGATGGACTTTCGAATAAGGGTGGGAAGCCCGTCAGCGGTGAGCGACTGGCAGCCAAAAAGCCGTTCACTGCGGAACGCTGCGTCGGCAGTCGTCGGGTGGGCGCTCTCTGTGAAGACCGCGACCATCATGGACCGGAGACTATCATCCGGGGGAGCACCAGGGGGGGAGGTGGGCCAGACCCGAACCATTGGGACAGATAGGGTGGGGAGAGATGGAGTAGTTACGGCCTCCGCGCGACAGTTATCGGACAGGGAGAAAAACTACGATCGTGAAATCTAGTCACTGCGGTGGAGAGGGCAGAGGGGAGCAGGAAGCACGTGTCTGTAAATGAGCATTGATTAAAAGTGGGTCAAGAGAAGAAGGGTTGCGTGCTTCACCATATGCGCACCTGCTGTTGATGACGAAGTTACCTAGACCGCTTCAAGAGGACGAGCAGGGAGTACCAAGACTCCACCAAAATAATGTTCAGTTGGGTCTCACCAAAGCATATGCACTAAGGTAAGATACCGTGCAAGTGATGCAACTCAGTCTGAAAGTAACACTTTAGTGGAGTTGCAATAGAAGCTATCACGTAACCAAATTCCAACACCTTTGAAATATACCAGGATTCCGGCATTTGACTGCGTGTTTTCCCACCCACCTGTAACAAATGACTGCATAAGTTTTTAAAAACAAAAGGCAGATTAACCTTGTCCAAAAATACAAGAAAATCTAACTTATTAGCTGTCATAAGCCAGCCATACCCAACGCCAGGTGATGATTAGAAGTCTAACGCTCATACAATTAAGCCACAGACTCAATATCTTGCCAGTTTAGACCTGGAATATGGACATCGGTGGATGAAGACTCAACTCGTCTCGTTTTGTCTTTGGGTTCACTCTTGAGCCCCGCCAGCTGCCGCCCAGCGGCTAGTATTATAGCCTATATGGCCCCAAAACCCTCCAGCGTGAAAACCCCAACTCTCATTTCGTATTACGACGGGTTGGTGTAACCAGCTTGAACATTCATGAGTAAACCTCGAATTTTCGACGAGCCTTCTTTCTTCATTTATCATCTCGGAATGTACACTAACTCAATTATTCAACATATATTTGGGCGTCAAACACTTTCTCTGATCAGACTTTGGGAAAAGTTAGCGCAGAGGCAGGTGGCAACACTGGAACAGCTGTGTTTTCTCCATGATCATGGCATCCTTTCAATGTCTCTTCGCCTTAAACCCACACTGCCCAGTGAGACTGGAGGTTGCTCGCTCGCAAATACGGATTCCGTGTTCTGATTGTGATTATGTCTGACGTCCACAAGGATGCTCTTAGGAAGAAGCGAACCAATCTTCAAGAGAAGATCCAAGCTCTTCTCCGTCCCATCAACGACAGTAATATGCATACAAGAGTTGTAAACCTTTCGAAAAGGTGTGTCACCCCCGCCGAAACAAGCTTGCTGTTGAAAGGCATAAGGTTTAGTTATACCGATGCTGCGCCTACGAGCTTCTTAGCCAGCCTCGAAGCCCTCTTACTAACCCCATCTATTCCTGAGGACATGCGTGCTGATATGCGCAGTTGTGCTGCCTCCTCTGAAAAAATAAAACACAGGCAAACGTTGCCGACGGCAGAAGAAAAGGGATTACGCTCCCTGAGGATCCAAATAAAAAACAGGCTGCATCTGTAAAGAAGAAGGCAAATGAGCTAACTAGACTGAGGTTCATAAGCCCCGTGGTTTCCAAATTCCCAACTCTCAATGACCCACGCATCGTAAGTGCCTATGGTCTACCGAAGATTCACAAAGCGGATGCACCATTGAGGATAATAATGCCACTCATTGGATCGCCTACTTATAACCTTGCCAAGTGGTTACACCTAAAGCACCTAGGTAATGGTTCACAGTACAGCATCAACAAATCGCATGCTTTTCTTCAAAGAATTCAAGGCCGTAATGTATGTCCTGATTAATGCATTCTATCGTTTGATGTGGATGCTCTATTTTCCTCAATACCACATAACCGGGCAATTGGGAGCGTAGCTCGACGCATTGAAAAAAAGCCAATAGATATTCCAACGCAGCCCGTTTTAGACATGTTTTGGCTCTGTCTTAAGAATTATTATCAATTCGATGGTAAAAATTACCAACATGTCAAGGGCACTCCAATGGGTTCATCGATATCGGGACTGTTTGCCGACCTAGTCCTACAACGTCTAGAAGAAGCTGTGGTTCGAACCCTCAAGTCGAAACTGTGCCTCCGCTACGTAGATGATACCTTCGTTATCATAAACAACTGCAAAGTGGAACGGCTGCATCAAAGTCTTAATGTTGTCGTCCACTCTATACAATTCACTCGTGAAGGAGCAACAGGCGAAATCCTCCAATTTATCGATGTCACTGTGCAAAGATTGAATGATGGCAAGCTCACAATCATCGTCCACAGAAAAGACTCCAATGCTGAAATAATCCTCAACTATGGGAGCAATCATCCTGCTGCCCACAAACGAAGCTGCGTTCGAGCTCTATTTCACCGCGCCTTCATGTACTTTAACAGCGAGTATCTACTTAAAAAAGAACTTGCCTATTTATACCAACTATTCCGATCTAATAGATACCCGATGAGCTTCGTGAAAAACTGTCTCCGATGTCACGGGGAACCACAAAATCAGAGTTCTAATGGAAAATTTGTACCGAGAATATTCCATTCATTGCCATACATGCAGGGCATTTTGGAAACAATCGCCTGACAAGTAGACCGATTTGGCATCTGCATCGCTCCCAAGCCAGCGTCCTCTCTGCGGGCAGCACTATCACGTGCTAAATATTTCTTACCCAAAGAGCAACAAACCAATGTTATTTACCGCATTCCATGTGCGAATTGCTCTTGTGCTTACGTAGGCCATACAGGCCGACGACACGGGACCCGCACAACCGAGCACAAACTGGCCATCCGCCGACGTGATTCCTTGTCTCTCGTGTTTGTGCACGCCATCGATTGCGACCGCCGCTTCAATTGGGAGGGAACTGAAGAGGTCACCATAGCTAGCACCAAACAAGCACTTGAATTCCTCGAAGCTTGGCTCTCCGGCACAAACAGGCTCAACCACCACGTCGAGCTGGATGCGCATTACGAAGGTCTGCGTGCACGGTCCACTGACTTGCGCCCACCTTAAAACAACAACTGCTTATCCGTGCATCCCCCGCCACGTGACTTACTATCAAAACTTTAGCACCCTTCCCCTCACATGCGACAACTATCTTAACACGGTTCACGTCCCCCCAACCCCCCATGGTGTCTGTCTGTCGATGTAGCCTCTGTGTTCCTAAACCCTCCAGCGTGAAAATCCCAACGCTCACTTCTCATTTCGTCTAACGACGGGTTGGTGTAACCAGCTTGAAAAAAATTCACGAGTAAACCTCAAATTTCTGACGAGCCTTCTTTCTTCATTTATCCTCTTGGAATGCACACTACCTCAATTATATTACGAATTTTTGGCTGGTTGACGGATGTGTGTGGAAAATTGCCTTTTTCTTGCTTCCTGCGTTGGTTTGTTCAATTTATTTCATACATAAGCCGTTATTGGCAGATAGCTGTGTTAGGTACTTAATTAAATTCCGTGAGGATATACGCAATATAGTAGAAGTAGTAATAGTAGTAGTAGTAGTAGTAGTAGTAGTAGTAGTAGTAGTAGTAGTAGTAGTAGTAGCAGTACTACCATTAGTAGTCGTAATAGTAGTAGGATCATTGTTAGTAGTAATATTAGTCATAAAAATGCTAGTAATAGTGTTATGATTATTTGTAGAAGCAGTAGTAATGGTAGTATTATTATTAATTGTATTATCATTAGAAGTAGTGGTAGCAGCATCAGTATTAATAGTATTATTATTGTTAGTAGTAAAAGTAATATTAGTAATAACAGCAGTGGTATAGAATCTGTGGTATACCATACGTAGTATATAAACGGTGTGTTTAAAAAACATAATTTCAACGAATCCTCCCCCAATATGCAAGGGAATATAATAAAGGGTTTATGTTGTATAATTATTTGGGACATGTGTATAAGAATGTGCAAGCGTCTATAATGTCTTAAAAGGTATATAAAAGAACCATATAAACATGATTTTTACTGCGTGTGTTTTTACCTTCTGTGTAGGGTCTGTAACGCAACCCCCGCAATCGGTGAGGGATCACGAATGAAGTAGAAAGGGCTTTAGAACACGGTGTTAAGAATATGTGCTAGATTTAATGTCTGGGGAACGTTTTCGATGCTTTGAGGTCACCCTCTGTTTACTACTTTCATCCTTCGACTTTGTTTGGCACTGGGATCCATTTCTATTGGATCTTCTAGACTGCATCTTCTCTAGACTAGACTGCCGATTTATTACTAGCTTATTTTGCTGCTGCAGCCTGCTTTAGTCGAGTGCAAATTCCTGGGTTTTAATCACCCTCTATTCGAATGTCTGCATTGTTCGTAAATCTTCCGATATTTACTCCGACTGTGTTTCCAAAAATGCGACCTAGAGCTGTCTGTTGATCAGTTTTTGCGGCACAATCGTGTGACGAACATGTCTTCTAAATGACTTCTAAACAAAGTGATTCGATTCGATCTCTGGTATTTTGATTCGTTAATGAATATCTTCGAGCTATTTTCCATAAAACCAATGAAGTCGACTCTTTAGGTTCCCTAATTTGTATATGTCTCACGGATAGTTCATAAGCTCGTTTAGTCGTTAACAATTAGCTAACTTTTCTGTCAGTATTTTTTGTTTTTAGTTCGGATTCTGGAAGTATTTTCCTTAAAAGGCATTAGGAATAAAGGCATGGGGGAGCATTCAAGGCATCTGATCCAATTGTAGAAAATTCTATGGTCACGGTGGCGTTCGAGACTATGACAGCCACGAGCAGGGCTTGTGTACAACCGACGCTCCCGACCAGGAGCTGTGAATTTACTCCCATTCCAGTCAAAATACCTGCCCAGTCCAACGCAACAAGCCCAGTACAGTAAATCAACTCAGAAAAAGAAGAAGAAGAAGAAGAAGAAGAAGAAGAAGAAGAGGGAGGAGGAGGCGATCGCTGGAGCATAGTGTATATTGGCCTGACGTTTCGACTTCTCTCTCGAAACCATCATCAGAGACAGTTGCAGAAATGGGTCTGTAAATCAACTGCTCAAAGCAGGAGTTCCAAAGCAATCAACATAGAAGCCACAAAACGACTACAGGGAGCACTAAAAAAAAGGTATTTCTTGCAAATATAATTGATTTTTGGTCACTTAGTCCAAAGGTCTGCCATAGATCCCCTATCCTGTCGGGGTGTATGGGGTACTAGTTAGGGGTAGCACGACGTAGATAGCATTTGGTCGCTCCATTTGTCTCGTGGTGAATGCTCCTGTAGCCGCCTCTAACTGGTACCCAACTCTCACCTGTGGCTCCTCGAAGTTGGGTTCTTCCCAGCGGCCACACCCCGGGCAACCGTCACGACCGGCGGGCTAAACCAGGTGAGGGTCTCCGGTGTTGTGTGTGCCTCCACACCCGGTATGTCTGACTCCCGAACTTCCAACCTCCTCCCTCTCAAAAAGTCCTACGGTGGGGGCGACAGCAACCCCGTAGGCGGCCCAGGCTAACTCGGGTCGTTCTCCCACTAAAACAAAACCGTAACCCATAGTGGAGTTTGGCAGCCATCTGGGATGTCCGAGCAGCCCTATTTAGGGACAGCACTGCTTGCCGCCTCGCGGAGGAAGGGGCTATAAATGGTGCCCTAAACGCATGCTGGGTATCACGTCTTCTGCAGCCGGCCGCGGCTCGCAGATCGCAAAATACGCGGTCATAAAACTCAAACAAACAACAATACCCCCCGTCCCAATCCCCCTCGCCATACCCTCCAGGCTGCTCGGGTGTGTCCACTCTCACTAGCAGCCTGGAATGTTCGTTCCCTTTTAGACAATCCTAGGAGCAACCGACCGGAACGAAGGACGGCGCTAGTCGCTCGGGAACGGGCGCGCTACAAGGTGGACATTGCTGCTCTCAGCGAGACCCGACTCTCTGAGCAGGGTCAGCTGGAGGAGGTGGGGGCTGGCTACGCTTTCTTCTGGAGCGGCCGGCCAAAGGCAGAGCAACGTGACGCTGGTGTTGCCTTTGCCACCCGTAACAACATCGTGGGACGTCTGCCCTGTCTGCCGCAGGGTATCAATGATCGCCTGATGAGCCTCCGCCTGCCTCTTCGGGGAGACCAGTTCGCCACCATCATCAGCGCCTACCCTCCCCCAATGACGAGCTCTGATGTGGCGAAGGACAAATTATACGAGGACCTGCACGCCCTGCTGGCGACTGTGCCGAAAAAGGACAAGTTAATTTTCCTTGGTGACTTCAATGCCCGCGTCGGGACGGACCACGCTGCCTGGCAGGGAGTGCTGGGTCCCCACAGTCTCGGTAGCTGTAACGATAACGGCCTCCTTCTTCTGCGCACATGTGCGGAACACCGTCTCATGCTGACTTACTTCTTCTTCCGCCTTCCGACGCGGGAGAAGGTCACGTGGATGCACCCTCGGTCGCGGCGCTGGCATCTGCTGGACTATGTTCTCGTCCGGAGGCGAGATCGACAGGACGTGCTGGTAACCAAGGCGATTCGCGATGCCGATGGTTGGACAGATCACCGCCTCGTCATCTCCCAGATGAGGCTCCGACTGCAACCCCGACGAAGGCCCCAAATAAGCGACCGCCAGGTAAGTTAAATACTCTTTTGTTAAATTTGCCTGCTAATTGTTTTGATTTCAACAAACAAATAACCGAGAACCTTGAGAACCTGCAGGCTCCAGATAATAACGGCACCGTGGAAACACCATGGTGCCAACTGCGAAATGTCATCCAGTCCACCACCCTCGATGTCCTCGGACGCTCACGCCGTTGACACCAGGATTGGTTTGACGACAATGACGCCGACATCAGCAACTTACTCGCGGAAAAGAATGGACTACACAAAGCCTACATGGACATTCGGACTGACGCCACCAAAGCAGCCTTTTTCAGATGCCGGCGCCTTGTACAACAACGGCTGTGGGAGATGCAAGATGCCTGGATGATCCGAAAGGCTGAGTAAATCCAGGGGTATGCGGACCGCAATGAAATGAAAACTTTTTCAAAGCCATCAAGGCCATCTACGGCCCGTGTATCAAGGGGACCGCACCGCTGCTCAGCTCTGACGGCACTACACTGCAGAGAAAGAAATCGCAAATTTGAAGCGCTGGGCCGATCACTTCAGAAGTGTCCATAATTTCTCATCAGACATCTCCGATGCTGCCATTGACCGGCTCCCTCAAGTGGACACGAACAATGACCTGGATGTGCCGCCTTCCCTACCAGAAACCGTCCGGGCCGTGCAGCAGATTTCCAGCAGTAAAGCACCGGGATCCGACGCAATCCCACCGGAAGTCTACAAGCACGGTGGGCCCCGGCTGAGGGCAGAAATCACAACACTCTTCCAGGAGATGTCTCGCCAAGGACAAGTTCCTCAGGATTTCAAAGACGCGACCATCGTCCATCTCTACAAACGGAAGGGGAACCGGCAACTCTGTGATAATCACAGAGGCATCTCGTTGCTCAACATCGCCAGGAAGATCTTCGCCCGTATCCTTCTCAATCGTCTTAACTGTCCCCTAGAGCAGGGTCTGCACCCGGAAAGCCAATGTGGCTTCCGCCGACACCGCGGAACAACCGATATGATCTATGCCGCCCGCCAGCTACAAGAGAAGTGTCAGGAGATGCGAATTCACCTATACACTACCTTCGTGGATCTAACGAAAGCCTTTGACATGGTGAATCGTGACGGACTGTGGAAAGTCATGCCGAAATTCAGCTGTCCTGAGCGGTTCACGCACATGGTGCGTCAGCTTCATGACGGGATGACGGCGCGCGTCACTGACAACGGGACGGTATCCGAAGCATTCGCAGTGACCAACGGAGTGAAGCAGGGCTGCGTACTGGCCCCCACCCTCTTCAGTCTCATGTTCTCGGCTATGCTGATGGACGCCTACCGTGATGAGCAGCCTGGTATCCGCATCGCCTACAGAACTGACGGGCACCTTCTCAACAGTCGGCGTATGCAGGCTCCAACGCGCGTGTCTACGACTACAGTCCATGACTTGCTATTCGCGGACGACTGCGCCCTTAACACCGTGACGGAGGAGGACACGCAAAGGAGCATGGACCTCTTCGCCGAAGGCTGCGCCGATTTTGTATTAACAATCAGTATTGCCAAAACGGTTGTCATGCACCAGCCGCCACCCATCGCGGAATACAATGCTCCTCGAATCAATGTCAACGGTGCTCAACTCAAAAACGTGGAAACCTTCGCTTATCTAGGAAGCATGATGTCGCGAAACACGAGAAACGATGACGAGGTTGCCCAACGGATCTCCAAAGCTAGTCAGGCCTTCGGCCGGCTGCAGGCCTCCGTGTGGAATCGCCACGGTATTCACCTCAACACCAAACTGAAGATGTACAAGGCCGTCGTCTTGATGACACTCCTTTACGGAGCGGAAACCTGGACCGTCTACTCGAACCAAGCCAGGAAGCTGAATCACTTTCATTTCAGCTGCCTCCGCAGAATACTGAAGCTGAGATGGCCAGACAGGATCCAGGACACGGAAGTCCTGGAGCGGACCGGAATCCTCAGCATCCATGACATGCTGAGGCAAGTGCAACTGCGATGGAGCGGCCACCTGGTAAGAATGGGCAACGAGCGACTACCCAAACGACTTTTCTACGAAGATGTCGCTACGGGTTCTCGCTGGCAGTGAGGTCAAAAACGACGCTACAAGGACACTTTGAAGAAATCACTGAAGCAACTGCAGATCAACCCGGTGACCTGGGATGACCTCGCCCAGGATAGACCGGCATGGAGAAGATCCGCGAAGACTGGTGCAGCAATCTATGAGGCCAACCGGATCGCCGCCACCAAGGCCAAAAGAGCGGCACGAAAGTCACCAGCGCCCAGGACCAACACCGCCAATGCCCAGGCCCTGCCAACATGCCCGCGCTGTCAACGCATCTTCCACGCGCGAATCGGCCTGGTTGGACATCTTCGGACACAATGCACCAACAATCCGAAAATTCAAATTTCTACGTCAAATTCTGCCAACCCTCCTTCTGACTCCCCCACCATCACTCCTGGCATCAATTCCATTACTCCCACCATAATAGAGACCACATCCTAATACTCATCGCCTGTTACCCCCTCCAACGCAACCAACACCGCCTTCACCTTCACTACCACCACCACCACCATCAGCGATGGGGAATCTTTCCTAAGCTGTACTCAATGCGACCGCACATTCACCTCACGCATCGACCTGGTCGGTCACTTGCGAATACATCGTACAGAGACCGGTGAGCCAGTGCCTGGAGCACCATCACACATCAGAGATCGTCGCCTCCACTGCCATCACTGTCCTCGCGCATTCACTCATCGCATGGGCCTATTCGGTCACATGCGCATCCATGACAGCGAAATACACCACACCATGCACACCCTCCGCTCCTGCCATTCTTAGCGCCCCTGGCGCCCCCACTACCATGAATGACATCCTCCCAGCCTCTACCGATTTCTCCTGCCCACACTGCGCCCGCAAATTCAGCTCACGCATCGGCCTGGTCTGTCACCTGCGAATCCATCTGACGAAGCCAACTGACAATTACACTCAGACCTCGCAGTTAGTCCAATGTGTGTTTTGTGTGTAGTGGTTGACTGGTGGTTTGAGCGTCAGGCTGCGATGGCACCTTCGTAATGTGACCTCTGTCTATCTCACATATGTGAGATGTAAGCCATTCAACCCCCTGATGTGTGAAATCCTGGTGCTCCTGTTTGGGGGGCCAGGATATGTACGTACTGCACGTAGACGAGGTCAACAGCAGCTGCACCCGCTTCCGCATCAGACAACTGACCGGGTCGGACAGTGGTTTGATTCTTGGGGTGTGGAAAGAGTGAAGTCGACGGCTCATCACATGTTACTTAAATATAAACAACCTGATGCGCTTGAAACTATCACGGTGCGCTAAAAGCCGTGGCTTGGAAGGTTGCCAACTGACGGGATAACTCGGACCGCGTGGTCAGCCCAATGTGTGTTTTGTGTGGATTGGCTGACTGGTGGACTGAGGATCAGGTTGCAATGCCTCCTTCTTAATGTGGCCTTTATGGCACCCCCACTCCGTGGGATCCGAGCCAGGTGTGGTGGCTCGCCCAGGGGCGGCTCCGGCCGCGCCAGCCACCTGCACCCTCTCCTATCTCCGGTCTTTTTGACTGTGTCATGAGACCGGGCTCAGGTGGGGGAGGAGAAGGGAGCGCGGTAACGTTAAGCGCTACGGTTGGATGGATGCCAACTGACAATTACACTCAGACCTCGCATTTAGTCCAGTGTGTGTTGTGTGGAGTGGCTGACCTCCTCGAAATCGACGGTCGAACTGCCATCCTGTCGGTTGCGATCGGGTGTAATAATTACTGTAGGCAGGGGCGCTCACAGATTAAGTTACGAGGCGTGCCCGTTATGCCTTGAAGCTCAATATAGAGCCTTCGCAGGCAGTCGCAGGGAGACCAGGAAGGAGTACGGACAAAGACAAGACAGACTGGGCTGACCATTTGTAGCTTATCCACCGTCATCAGGCGGTCATACAAAAGAGGTCCATACAAATTCAGTGGAGTGGGGATTAAAACCGTGTGTCTCGCAATGTATTCCTCGTTTAAGGAATGCTCTTCGTTTCCTTCTTCTCTGCGCGTGCCTCATTTGGGAGCTCCCGAAAAGCAAACCGGCCATACGCTATCTTTTACCCATCCATTTTATTCAGATCGACACTTAACTTCTATTTAAAGACTTACTACAGTTCCACATCTCCCTTATTACCTTGTTTAAATCGGAACCACTTACAGTTCAGAAATAGTGCCGAACATGCATGAATAAGTTAGAAAAAGAATTTGCGATCACCAGAACAGGGCGTTTATAACCCTGACGTTTAGGATTCTGGCTCGAACGCATAATAATAAGAGAGAGAGAGAGAGAGAGAGAGAGAGAGAGAGAGAGAGAGAGAGAGAGAGAGAGAGAGAGAGAGAGAGAGAGAGAGAGAGAGAGAGAGAGAGAGAGAGAGAGAGAGAGAGAGAGAGAGAGAGAGAGAGAGAGAGAGAGAGTAGCGCGGATAGATAAGGTGCCTCACCAGCTTCGTATTGCGTTTGTAAAGCATTTTCCGGGCTCGGTTATTTTAACCTGCCTTTTCGTAATGCGATAAAGGAGTTGTCGCATTTTCATAGACGAGTTTTACTTCCAGCGAATTGGGAGCAAAACAGAGAAGGGGCGCTAAATGGAAACGTAGGAATATGTAAATGTAAACAAGGATGAAATAATAGGGGAAAGATAAATTTGAAAATAAAAGGACAGTTAACAGAAATAAGAAGAAGAAAAAGAAAAAAAAGAAGGATAAGAGTGGAAGAAAGTTAAAGAAGAGGAAACGATACGCAGAGGAGGACGATGAAGAAGATGAGGGTAGTGGTGGTGAGGCAGAAGGCGACTGAGTGAGTGATGTAAAACAGTCTGCTCCCTGCACGGTAAATTTGACGAGCATCGGACTCGTCATCAGCCGCCGTTTTGAAAAGGGTACAGAGTCCCTATCACCGACTCCAACGAAGTGGACGCCCACCCCGAAGCCGGCGATGGACAACGTCGCTGGCAAAGAAATTCAACCTGGTAGGTTGTTGCACTCATTAGCCCGGCACACATCTGATAGTCGGCCGGTAGCAGCCTCGCACTTGTGTGCCCAAGCAGGGACTAAATTAGTTCAACTGTCCACCTGGACTGGCTACCGGGATGGGAGTGCGGGGACGATGTTTGTAGGAGGGGGGAGGACTTGGGAAAGTGTGGTCAGGTGCATGGTGGCGACAGTTGTACTCTGTGCTTCCGCTTCTGCCGTCGCCACGAAGATCCGAGCGAAAAGTTGACTTATTGCGGCAGGAAGTTACCGTCGCCTTCGTCCACCTGCCCCCCCCCCCCTCCCCCCTCGAATGCTCCTCTGCGGCGCTTTCCATGTGCGCCGGCTGGCGCCACGTCGGGTGATTTAACGGCAACGGTGGCCGGACGGACGGACGGACGGACGGCCAGCTGTGTTCGGATTGTCGTGTCACCGAACTGAGGCGAAGGTGGGCTTCGAAGTTGGCTAAAACAGATCAGTGTTCTATATCATCACCCATTTCGGGGCCCCAGGCGGAGCGGGGGGGAGAGAACTGTGCAAATTACTGGCATCTTCAGGGAATAGCTTGGGAGTGCAAGTGACGCAACTGTCCAGCAACTTTGTTTGAGCTAAAGTATTATCCTATAAAATGATAAAACTGAACTTAAACACACAGCCTCAAGAGGCAAGACTTTCCACCGAAATGCAGGTTGTGCTCTACCGGAGGATCCAGATCTTCAAGAAAGAATAAGATCTTCGAGAAATAAGAAAGAGCCGGACATGATCGTTTACATGTCCACTTATAGGTGCTAATCGTGTAATTGAAATATATTGATGGCGTTGGATTTGTCTAGCAGAACCTTAAATCGATCATAAGGATATCCCCACATAACGTGTTTGGTTGATAGATGATAATATTGTTTTTTTTAATGTTCAACTGTAAACTGAATTGATGATTTTGCATAATGCTTTTGTTCCTCCGTCACCAACAAAATATCTGGCAGATTTTGTTATGCCATCTTGCAGGATATTAATAATACTAATACTATATTAGTCGCCTTGTTCGTACCTATTCCATTATGAACTATTAGAGCGCGAAGGAAAGACCGGCGAGACGACGTCCTTTCTGTTTGGATCAAGGTTTTGAACTATACTCCAGCGTAATTAGCTGGCTTTGTTAGCCCTATGGGGGATAGAATTCCTAGCAACTTCCAGATTTGAATACAGAATTCTGTAATCCTGACATGGATGCATGCATGGATAAAGCAACTACTGTTAGATCAATTTCGCTGAAAATGTGTTTCCACAACCCTGCAAAGAGATCTTATCCCTGCCGTAAACAGTTAATCCCAGTGGACCCATTCACAATGCTACCATCCCACCTAGAAAACAGCAATCAGTGACCTAAATATGCGTTGACAACTAGGATACGGTCAAACTTTAGCTACAGAACAGTTCGGTCGTCACGAGCAACGAATTCCATCGGAAGGCCTGGTCTCAGCACCAGTGACTCGCGGGCGACTTAGTTTAGAGTGAACAGACTCTCGGAGCCTCTGCCACACCCTCTCCTCCCTCTAAGACAGCTGGAGATGGGCGTTTACGCAAAGTTACACAGTCTGGCTTCGCTTGCCACACATGACCTGATCCCCACTACATGCGTCGGGCTACAACAAATGTGCCTCAGAGCTCATATCAACGAGAATGACAGAGAGTGTTTTGTCCTCTTGCATTTACCCAGCGATCGATACCAGCCACCTTGTGAAGGAGCCTCTGAATTCTGACTCTTGGTTTACCAGGAACTCCTAAATAATACCAAATGGGTCGAGTTATCCCGACAGTTGGCAGTCTTGCAAGTCACGAATCCAAGCACCACATGCTAGATCCAAACGCCTCAGGTATACTATAGTCAAGAACGTGTTGAGTTTCCGTGAGGATGGCATTCCCCAGTGTCGGCCCAGCTCTCTTTCATGTCTAAGTCGACTGCCGAAGCCCCTTTTCCAACTAGTGACCGAATTAGTTGTAGTGGCCGACTGAGCCTACCAACCCTCCTGGGCGTGTCACATATTACTTGATCCCCATTACAGGCACCAGACCACATAGAGGGGACCCCTTCCCTCCACCATATTTACTTCCTTTGGAAAATGGATACTTGATTTAAATCAGCCTTTTTTCAAAGATTCGCATCGAAAAAGAAAAATGAGGCTCTAGGGGCCATTTCTGGTTAATCTGTCGTTGCCAACCAGCCATGGCCCAACTCCAGGCAGCGCGGTATCGTAAGAGTCAGTCGAATACAACCTTAATGAGACATGCTGACGGCCGAGTAGAGGAAATAACTGATGAAAAATTACGACAATTTAACAACTGTGTTTAGACCCTGACAAAAAACGGATGGAAGTGAAATGGATAAAGCATCTTTGCAGTATCAATCCGGTTTATGCGGGGCCAGATAAACCTATTCCATTCGAAAGACGACTTGGCGAGCATAAGCGCTGCTTTCGATAACTTCTTTTCAGGCCAGTACAGTCATAGGGAAACTTTGGAACGTCGTAGAAATTTAAAACATGAAATCGATAATCTTCGTCCGTTTGTGTGAGTTGTCTGAGAGGTGTGCATAAGGGGAGGATGATAAGAAACAGTATGATAAGCGGCAGTGAGTGTTCGGTAGAGCCGTTCCAGAGGAAGTGGAGGACAGAGATGGCGCGGGAGAATGCATGCAGTTAAGCGGCCTTTAGTCAAGCAAAGCGCAGAGCTTGTACGAGGATCTTTTGTGCGAACAAGACCGGCTTCTTCAACCTAATGGCAGTCGCTTCTGCTGCTGCTATTAGACGTTGACCCAGTGGCTTGGGGTAGTTTGGTGGGGCCTTATAAATTACACGGAAAGCTTCGCTGGGGTCCACACTATGTCCGATGTCAACAAGATGTGCAAGGATGGCGCTTTTTATGCTCTTTACTTCCCCTTTGTTCAGCCATGCTGGGAGGTGTTCTCTTATTCTTTTGGATAGGCGCCGACCCGTGCGACCAATACAACCTGCTCCACAGGAGCAAGTAAATGAGTAAATGCACATGAAGGTGGTCTGCTCTTTATGATCCCTGACTCCAGACGCTCTACCAAATGGCTTCGATCTCACATCTCGTTACTCCCAGTTTAACACATTCAAAGTCACACAGGAGTAATATTCATATCGGTGAGCGCCCCCTCTACCATTGTCAATGTACGCGACCGAAACTGAGATGATAACGAGCCCGTGGCTAAATTTTTACGGCGTTGGAGTGCTAAACAATTTAATACTTTTTGAGGACTCTTATCGAAGTCCGTTTAACATTTACTGAGGTAATGAATAAGGGACAAAACCGTATTTCGAAATCAGCTTCCGTGGGAATTACCGTGTCTTCGCCCTGCTGGTTAAGAGTGGATACGCGGCTGACAAGAGTGGATGAACTGTCCTCCACCGTTACGCCACCAACAACGCAGTTGTGTAACAACGCCACTCCCTGATGACCCGACTTCCGGGCCTAGTGATAGGCCCCTAGTCTTACTCCCCCCCCCCTCACACGAACAACACGGAACTCAATTTCAATAAAACATGTGAATTTAGGGCGGTGGGGTAGCGTCGCAAGTTCGAGGGTAGGGGCAATGTCAAAGGGCAGTAACAAAATGTGGAGGGTGGGTGGATTGGGGAGCAGGGCAAATGGAAACGCGTATGGCGGGGGGGGAGGGCTGAGTTAATTAACTCGGTTAAAACTCCGGCCCGATTAGGGGAGTGCTCCAAACTGCGAATCTTCCCGTCTCCTCTCCACGAGCCTGTCGGCCGACTTTGGCGAACGGCTCTTGGGAACTATTAATATTTCATTGTGAACCCCTTTGATTGCACTTTCATACTAGTAGCCCCAAGGGAGACGAGTTAGGAGGACTGTGGTCGCGAAGCCCGAGGGTGGATGGAACTGACTTGCAGTATCCTCCTCTCTGTGACTTCAAGGGTGCCAAAATCCATAGACGGAAATTCGACAAGTAGTCGTAATTGCGCAGAAAACGTGAGGGGAGAGTTAACTGAGCCCTCTACTACCTGCAATTAAGTATTCTGATCATTCAGCCGTAATCGGGGATATTCGAATCCCCGCGGACGAATCATTCGCCGTCTTGGTTATAGGACAGAAATGGAAATTTTTCTTTTGACTTGCAGAATGGACTGATCAACGTGCAAATCGGTGAGCGCCACGAATTCCGGACCGGGAACACCAGAGAGCTAATTATCAAGAGGTGGAGCAAACATTCGACCGGTTGACTTGTCACTCTATCAACCTGAAGTCCAGTGAAGTTAGCGTTCGGGCATTTATTCTATCGGCAGAGTGGAATCCGAACGCTAGCGCTTTGGTTTGGAAGTTCAGTCTAAAACTCTCGTGGAATGTCACAAGTAAATCTGCGCTATCTTCTCGGTAAAACTCTTTTCACAGCCTTAGTTGCCCTTCCAAGCTATTAATCAAGGAACGCATTCGAGATACGTGACGTGAATCAACCTCATGAAATATTCCTCAAAATCCTGTACTGTACTGGGCAGAGTTACATTAAATTACTACCATTCCCTCCCTCAGCTCAACCACGAGATCGCAGGTTAGCCTGAGAGCGTGCCTCCATCGTGAAATATTGTGCATAGGGACTGCGAGAACAGTACCAGTGGAACCAATTGCTCGACAAGATCATCCCATTGCAACGCGTGGATTTGTAAACTCTGTATTTCCCTAAGCTTTTACGCATTAAACTTCGTCCCTTTAACCCTGCAGGTGATTTAGATTGAACTTTGAACCATATAAATAGAAGTAAACCATCAGTAGCCTGCATGGTTTCTTTTTCAGCAACTCCACGACTTACGCTGCCACCCAGCAAATAAGTAATGTGAACATCCTGTCGAAATTATCATTTTTGGGGCAGACGGACAAACAACGACAGAATCAAGCTAGGCCAAATGCGGATCTCTACCCAAGCAAATAAATTAAGGAGCAGGTAAGCATACCTTTTAGGGGACAAGCGGTTATATTTCAGTCTCGACCTTGCCTAATGATGAATCATTGAAAGTACATATTGGCCGACCTTGACTTGTTTACACGAACGTCCTCGCAGTACTTTAACGTTACAAAACCGCCTTGCCAAAGCGAACATAGTTTTGGATTTCATCGCAAACTGCACTGCTAAAGGCGAATAGACCCTTGAGTACTGACAGTCCATTCGTAAGAGTCAATCGAATACAACCTTAATGAGACATGCTGAGGGCCGAGTAGAGGAAATAACTGATGAAAAATTACAAAAATTTAACAACTGTGTTGAGACCATGACAAAAAACGGATGGAAGTGCAATGGATAAACCATCTTTGCAGTGTCAACCCAGTGAACGCACAGACTGCTTTAGACATTCTACAGAGCGGTATGAGCATAATTGCGCAAACCAGACTCTCAACAATTCTTTGATCAAGGTGCTATCACTGCACCACAAATATTATTTTCCTAATCTGAACCTGATAGATGACAGTTTGGTTTGCAAATCTCTTGAGGTAGACACACTATGTGGCATCTAACAACACCGAAGAATGTCGAGCCCTTCAAACCTGCGTTCGTGGATGTTTGTTGTCAATTCCGAAGAACAAAACCATCAAGACTCGGGCCCATTACGAGAGCACATGTATAAAAGTTCAAAGAAATAAACTCAAATGAGGAAATACAGATCACCAAACTGAACAAAGGCTCCAGTCGCCTTCTAGTGGGTACAAGTGTTTAACTTTCGCGAATTGAATCATTCCTGGCACTTAGTTCCAAGGAGAGAGGCAACATAGGGACCAAACTTACAGTCAACATAAAAAATGACTTCTGAAACTGAAAGCCCATGACTTCCTTAGGGAACAAGAGTTGTAATCACTTATGCTTCCCCCCCCCTAAAGCTTCTTAAACCTGATATTCATATCGGATATATTTAAATCGCCTTATCAAAAAACTGCAAAATGGCTGACAAAAAGGTTTAAGCCGACCCGATGCCAGACAGCGCCACGTAGCCTAAAGGACACTCTAGGATTAACCAATCCCTTTAAACCTACGAATTGCAATGGGCACACAAAGCTATCCTTCTACGTCTCGTCCTCGTTTACAAATATTTTCATCACAGAGACGATATATTATCTATGTGACGAGATCGCTAGACAGGATTCCCAAATCAACATGCTGGTCGTAGACCTAGAGTAGCTACCCTTTTGCTGCACGTTGATGTTCAATTCATATTCATTAGCCACTTGTACCGTCGGCTCAACGGACTAGTGATGGGAGCAACCCTCGGACGGATGTCTTCAAGGGAAAGCATGAAAAGAATCAGCTTTATCCAGTTATAAATGTCTTTGATTCCTACGCTCAGTATGTTGATGCAGATGAAAAACTCGATTTAGACACAGTCCTATAGAAAATGAACCAGATTCACCCACAGTTCACCTTGACTTTGGAAAAAGAGAGCAAAGATTGCCTCCCCGTTGTGGACGTCCTGCGCAGTAGAGCGTCTGACAAAACTATCAGTACGAATGTATTTCTTTAAAAAATATATAAAATGCATGTAATATGTGACTCGAACTCAGAAACGAAGTTTAATACTCTGCTTAGTCAACCGATTAGGACAATATACATTCAGGCTACACTGGAGAACATTCTGCGATAAAACGACACTCTCGGTAAATTTATTGTGAAATATACGGAAGAAACTCTCCCGAAAATGGACCTGCTTCCCACCGAGACGAAGGAACCATTTATCGCACGGTCGTTTTAGAGGACTCGGTCAACGGACTTCTTCAACATCGCTCAAAGTCTGTTATCGCGCCAGGGTAACATCATTTTTATCAAAAACATTCCTTCTTCACCTCGACGGTAAGGATAGCCTGTCCTTTCAGACTTCTTCGATACGCCCGGTGAGGCAGATTATATTGGTCGAACGACTAGGTGCCTATCAAGACGGATGCAAGAAGCCCATCCAATGTTATTACGAGCATAAAAATCAGGCCAGCATGGTCACACTGAAATAAAGAAGTCTGTGCAGACACGGTCCCGCAACGACCCAATTCGAAGAGGAAGCAGAATTACAAGCGTCCTCCATCGAGGTGACAACGGGTAACGCCAACGGCCGTGAAACCTCACAAACATTTCTCAAAAGGTTCAAACAGCGAAAAAAGGCAAAAATTGATCAGCCTAACGCCGAATAACTCGGTCAGTCATTTAAACTTCTGATCTAGTTTCAGCATTTAACGCTTTGAACATGGAGAACCAAGCAACATCCTCGAAACATTAGCAACAGGAAAATCATTTCCGGGGAGAACTTTCAGTTTTTCATATCAATATCTAAAGCAATACGGCTCGCTTTGTTGACAGCGGCCACCAGGCAGGCGTCAACCAAGTCTTCTGCTTCGAAAATGTACGTTCGCCGAACTTGACTTCTTCCATATTTACATGCGTCTCATCTTTGAACTCAAACTGACGGAGTGAGGCAAGACAAATCCATTTTGTCTTGCAGCCGAGGGTCTACAGTCCACATCGACGGCCGCCCACGTAACTATGTTTACAACCTGTCAGTCCGCCGAACATCCTTTATCAGGAGGAGGCAGTCCCTGTACTGGTCGAAAATAAACTCCATTAAGAACCACTTCCAAACCAATGCAAACGAAGTCTTGTGTCTCCATCAGTGGGACTTTAAACGACAAGAGCTTGTGCAGCAACTCAAGACGACGAGGGGACCCACATAGAGGTCGGTAGTGTAATTCGAGTGCCACTAGAGCATAGCTTTCTCAAGCTTCCGTGCCCTCTGAGGTGCGATGGCGCAACGGCGCTGCAAAGCCGAACAAGTTATCTTCTGCAACTGCCGTGGCTGAGTACCTACCTGCCTCCCAGGTGGGGGTAGGGTGAAGATAGAGCGAGCGAAAGGAGGGGGGAGGGAGGGAGGGGTAGAGAAACTTGAAGCCGGGGTAGAAACAGTTTCACTGCGCAGATCGCCTGGCATCCACAAAGTCGGATTCGGAGGGTGTAGGGGGGGGGGGGGGTGAGCCATGGCGCGAGTCGCATTCAATTACAAACTTTGCATTCTTCACACACTCACCGGGAGAGGGTATCGATTTGCGCGCCAGCGCGGCATTCGAGTGCACTGCAAATGAACAAGATTTCAGAGCTGTTACTCTTGGGCTGATTAATCTGCACCTAGGAGAACGGACATGCACAGCCCGTTTCAAACTCTGATCCGCCCTCTTGGTCTCCCTCTCTCTCTCCCCGCACTCACCCTTCCAAATGAATTCCATAGCGTGAGGCGGTCTGCAGATCGCATTTACCAAGATTTGGCTCACCCCTTCGTTTTGATGCAACGTCTTCGATGTCATTTCCCCAGATGCAGTGAAATTGACATCATGTTTTCTGTTAAACAGAGATCGGAATACAATTACGTAATTATTTACCATACTGACAGCGCAGCGTGTTTTGACGAGCATATGCCGCTGCATGAAGCAGCTGCGAGGGGTTCAGCTAATAATTTGGTCTCCCAACGTTCCTCGTGCAGTTTTATAGCATGCGCACTCCACCTTCCATCCTGTGCCGATTGGTTGGTATTTACGTGTTTTTATACTCCTGGCTGCTGTCTGTTGGCAGCTTGTGAGTATTAAGCAGTTATTCCGCGGTAGCTGATGGACTTCAAATCGAATATTCATACGTAGTTTTGGACTGAGCCTGAAAAGTTTTCTTCCGAAGGAGTTACTCCAAAGTGACGCCTTAGTTTCCTCGGAAAGAAAACGAGACAAGGGGTTGGAATTGTTTATGTTCTTCCAAGCCGGGATACGGGAATAGTAACGTCCCATACCCCCTTTAGTACATCTTGCTTTGTGCCAATATTCCTGCGCCCTAACCCTAACCCCAGCCTTACTTGTCACCCCCCAACCATATCGCTAACCCTACCCATAACCCTGACCCTACTTTAACTCGCTGGAATTTAGCCCCAAGCCACTTGTATAAGCCTTTCCCACCCACCAGCAAACCTTGCGCCCAGCATGGGTCAGTTCATAGTTGGACCGTTTTTTTACTCTTCAGGCAACTGAACTACGGAAAAGAGAAGCTACGCATGGAAAAAATGAGTCGATTTAAAGTACTAGTGCACTCCATCTCTCCTACTCTGGAAGTATCAGTTGTTAAAGCATATACATTTTGGATAAGGGAATTTCTTCCTTTGACCCACTTGTAAAAAACTCGGCGGCCTCGGTGGGATTCGAACCCACGCCAGCAAGGAGAAGGCTTTAGTACAGCCAACGCTCTAGCCAACTGAGCTACGAGGCCCCACCGGGAGCCGTGAGTTTAATCACACTTGGGTCAAGTTACCCGCCCAGCCTACTGCAACGTATGGAAGCCACCAATTCTGATACAGCAAGCTGACTGCCCAAGCAGGATTTCCTAAGCAATCAATCTAGAATCCACCAGATGACAACCAGGCACAAGTAATTAGTAGAGGATTTTGGCAGATTTGAATAATTCCTTTGACCCACTTGTGAAACCTCGGCGGCCTCGGTGATTAAACTCACGGCTCCCGGTGGGGCCTCGTAGCTCAGTTGGCTAGAGTGTTGGCTGTACTAAAGCCTTCCCCTTGCTGGCGTGGGTTCGAATCCCACCGAGGCCGCCGAGTTTTTCACAAGTGGGTCAAATGAATTATCCAAATCTGCCAAAATCCTCTACTAATAAGGGAATTTACCTACTGTGTGATTTACCGATGTTTTCACAAAGAGTTTACTGACAGGGACTTCGGGAACCTGAATAATTGCCTTGAGTACCCGGTTCCGGGGACTTGGTGCATGACTCTCGGACTAAACACTCATGGAGACTTTTCAAATATTTGCAAATGATTTATAAAGAAGAAAACGAGTAATTCCTTGAAATTATGAGTTTTTTTGGCAAGATCCTAATTATTACGTCCCATTTACGACTATTTTTTTCTCATGGGGTATGATTTTTATTTTGTTTGAAAAATAAACAATTTTTAAATCTGCGACAATCTCGGGCAAAACAGCCCCCCCCCCCCCCCCAAGAAAACACCCAAAAGGGGAGCTGATGAGTGAATGAAATGAAAGTAAAATTTGACAAGGCTGAAGTATTACTGCCTGATGCCCCAAAGCCATGCTTGCGTGGTTTCTGCTTCCTTTCGTTGGGCTGACGACCAAATTCGATTAGCGCCATAGTTCCCTTTCTGGACTGCAGAGGTTATGCTCCCTTCCGTATAAATGATGCACTTGAAAGCATGGTTACCTTTATCATTTGCATGGTGCCAGCGTACGCAGGAAATTCGTCGAAACCAAAGCGTAATGAGGGACAAAAAATACTGTGACTAAAAAAACCAGGTCAACTTGTCTGACCTACCAAGGTCTTTTTACAAACTAGACGGTGATGTATCCTTCTTACACCCCTGGCTTTGGTAATCTTGATGCGAGTGTCAAGAGGGCCAGGTCGTGCTGTTGCGCGCGAAGACGTGCTCGCCGGCCCGGACAGCCACTGCGCCTACGCCCATATCAACCAGCCTGATACTAGGGGCGGGGGAGAGAGTGAGGTCGACAGCTCAGCGCATTTTCCTCACTATAAACAATCTGACGCGCTTGAAACTATCACGGTGCGCTAAAAGCTGTGGCTTGGAAGGTTGCCAACTGACGGGATAACTCGGACCGCGTGGTCAGCCTATCTGTGTTTTGTGTGGAGTGGCTGACTGGCAGACTGAGAGTCAGGCTGCAATGGCTCCTTCTTAATGTGGCATTTATGGCACTCCCACTCTGTGGGATCCGAGTCAGGTGTGATGGTACACCCAGGGGCGGCTCCAGCCGCGCCAGCCACCTGCGTCCTCTCCCGCCTCCGGTCTTCTGGACTCTGTCATGACACCGGGCTCAGGTGGGGGAGGAGGAGAGAGTGCGGTAGCTACAGCGCAAGGCAACTATCACTTTAAACTTAATCATGCGCAAGTCACCGTCCCTGCATCACCATTCTGCAGAGCATACGGTGGACCTCGTCAAAATCGACGGTCGAACTATCGCTTGTGGAGTTTGGGGGTTATTTATCAGTGGTAGCATCCCACAGATAGTATTTGGTCACCATATCTATCTCGTATAGTTGTTGAATGCTCCTGTGGCCGCCTCTAGCTGGTACTCAACTTTCACCTGTGGCTCCTCGAAGCTGTGTTCTTCCCAGCGGCCACATCCCGTGCAACCTTCACGACCGGTGGGCTAAACCTGGTGAGGGTCTCCGGTGTAGTATATGTATCCACACCCGGTACGTCTGCTCCCTTCCCTCTCCTCTTCCAAGCCCACTCCTCTCGCCCCTCCTACCTCTCCCCCTCCCCCTTCCTCTCCTTTTCTCTTACTTCACCTCCTCCCCTCTTCTCCCTCTCCCCTCACCCTTCCCTCCTCCCCCACGGTCGAAAATTTTTAGGGTGAGGGCGACATGCAATCACGTAGGTGGCCCAGGCGAATCGATCGTTCTTTCACTAACCCAAATCTTGACACTTCGCACTATGAGCTCAACCATAATTATGAGCCCGAGAGGGTAATTTTTAACTTCAATAGCGCTAGTGAAGGTCAAAATCGGTGTATCGCAGAACACCATTGGCAATCTTTTTTTCCAGGCAAACCTTAATGAACTACGTCTTCCTAAACAGAGGTAAAAGGTAGGCTTTGAACTAACCATCCGGTGTGGTTACATACCCTACCCTCACCGTTAGTCTGGTTTGGGGTTAGTTGTGAACTGCGTGGCTCGATTTTAGAAGAAGACTACAGTAGTTCCTAAAGCAGACATTTGACAACTGCCTGTGAACGGCCGACCATTGAGAAACTTCTAAAGGAAGGATGCGTGGAGGAAAGGGTGTGATACATTTGTCATCAGCCGCCCCAATGAAATTTCCCCCGAAATTTTGATTATGTTGGAGAGTTAGGATTAGGGTCAGGCTAGACTATCGTTTTGCCCGCTCCAAGCTCTCCCCGTGATTCTGTTTGACTACACTCTTTGTCGTTTCCTTCTTCTTCTTCTTTTTCTTCTTCTCCTCCTCCTCCTCCTCCTCCTCCTCCTTCTCCTCTTCATTCTGTGTCATCCTTGCCTTTTTCCATTCTTCCTATCTTCTCAATAATATACTGCTTCGTTTTCCAATACCGCCAAAAGGAATTATGTCGGAATTGTCCCTTGATCATTTGGCAAGTAGAGAGGGGAGACGAGAAGGGGAAGGCCGAGCCCAGTAAGTCGACATGAAACAATACTAGAAAACAAATGATAACCAGACAAGCAATGCCGATCTTTGCACATAAGAAGGGCACTCCAGATGAGACCAGCTGTTACAAGCCGACCGTACGTTTGAAGAATGGTTAGGGAACTGGAAACTTACCACTATTTTGCAGTATCCAATTTCGTGTGCCCCGATTAAAGTTCCACTTTCTCTGCGGAGTGGGCAAAAACAGAAGGGCGCTTGGTCGAGGGAGGGGGGAAGGAAGGTTGCGAATGAGGCAGCGGACACAGCTGTCTCCTTTTAACCGCGCGTCTAAGAAAGGCGTGCATTTGTGGTCGAGCCGGGAGAGTGAACTGGAGCATGCGAACAACTTCATTTTTTTCAAGCCTCTCAATCACACGATAAAGTCCAATTATGATGGTAACCGAATGGTCTGTATATAAGTAGTCCCCACAAGACGAACTCGTGTTGATATAGATAGTTTTGCGAGTTCAAAACGGTTGGGTTGCTAAAAGGATTGTTCAACATGGCCGGACAAGTGGTTGGGATTTGGGAAGAGGGCAAAACAAAATTTATTCAAGTGGCATCTGACAGCTTTCGTGCGGATCTGTGAGCCAAGTTCAGGATTGATCGGTCAGGGATCACACTGTTCAGTTGCGATGGTTTTTCGCACAATTCTGCTTTCTGCTTCGGTCGTACCAACGCCGCGCTACTCTGCTCCCCTGGTCTGCGCAGGAAGGATCCGGATTTCACTTAACAAGAAAGGGGAGGGCGGTCCGGCTCCAAACTGGGCGGGAGTGCCACAGAGACCACATTAAGAAAGATGCATTATCGCCTGACTCACCGTCCTGAGAGGAGGATGAGAGAGAGGGAGAGCTTGAGAGCACTGCGCTTTATTTTGAAAGCACAATTCCAAAATTTCCAGCATAAGGTCTCCATTTACCGCGGATAAAAATTGGTACGCGAAAGAGATAGCATCGGGAAGACAAGAGGAAGATATATAGTAACCGAAAGCGGCAACTGTCAGCACCATGAACGTTCGTCCCTGGGTGCGTCTCAAAATTGCGCCAGATTTTCTTCAAAACGACGCAGGCGTCGTTTGCAAATGACCCTCTTATCGTAGCTACTATAAACAAAGAGTGGTAAATAGCAGTACCTAATGAGAAAAATGGGCTAGCCTACGTACATTTAAGAAAGTTAACATGGAGGACAAAAAAATGGTGCACCGTGACAGATTCAAGCGCACCAGCTTGTTTATAGCGAGGAATATGTGCTGAGTGCTGTCTACCTCGGTTTGAAAATAGAAAGTGGTTTTAGTTGTAAGGGCATGAACCACTTAGTACGCTTGTTTCAACGATTTCTGCTTCCTTCACGACCGCTAGCTTTTGTGCCTCAATGAGTCCAGTTGTTGACTAGAAGTGCAAGTTTTTTGTCCAGTAATAGTTCAAAACTCTAGTCCCGTCGAATCCGCTCGTCTTGAGTCAGCGGACGAGACTGTGGAAAGCGTAACAGGTGACGTGGCTCTGCTGAGCATTCAGCGCAGTTTACCTCGTCTGCAGGTTAAAGTTTTCACGTGCCAGTTGGTCTTAAGGAGTAGTAAACGCGAACGGCATGTTAGAGTGCACAATGTCAGCATAAAAGCATTCATCTTTTTCAAAATCTTCCTTTTCACTCCCGATCTGGTGTAATGAAAGTTCTGTTACAGGTAGCTTCGTCGCCGTTTTTTGAACCAGATGTTGACGTGTTGGGATTATTCAATGCGTATAGTTGAATAAGCGGAAGAAGATGTCTGTTGTTACACTCGCAAGACCTCAGAATCGCCATTTGCCTCTCTCCCCATTGCAATTCAAAAGGGCGCTACGATTGCAACTACCTCCTGATTATCGATCCAGGAGCCCGATCCCGCTCCAATACTGTTTCGGAAATTTGACGTGGTCTCCTGAAAATATAGTACCGACCACGTTACTGGGCCACCCGTTTCAAGCCTATAGCCCACGTCATTCGCAAAGGTGGATCCCTAATTTACGAGCACCACCACTCACCAGATTCTGTCTTGTTGAGCTTCGTTTGTCTGCCTCTTGCCCCGAAACTCTGTTTGGTAAGGATCAATTGTATGACTCTCAAAACGGGAGGTGTGCACAGGAACTGCCCACCATAAAGGTGGCTATGCACCAAATTCCAGGTAAATTAGGGTAAGATTTAAGGTTAGCGTTAAGTTTCGGTTTAGGATACGTTTTAACTGCAACGTGAGAGTGGAGGTAATTCGAAGATTAGGACTACGGGTTAGATTTTTGTTAGGGCTAGCATTAGTTTTAGGACACGGGATTTGTTGCTTTTGCGTGAATTATGCAGGGTGCTCCTACTCCCCTATCCTGTTCAGGGGTCATAAAAGTCATCCTTATCGTCTCTTTCGCCTATGCTACTTATATATGCTCTTTCGGTGGCATAAAAAACTAGGGGCACAAGTCTCGGGGAAATTAGTTCTGACAAGCTTGTCGTACTCCGCCAGAGACATGCTTGAATCTCCTGTAGCATGCATCTGCAGCCACGGTTGTTGCCTTCGAGGATTTAAAGGCTGAAAGAAAAACATAACGAACGACTAATGAACCAGAAATTGTCTTTCCATTTTCCCAAGTTTTTGTCAGCATTGTTATTCTGCCTCTACTACTATTACTACTACTACTACTACTACTACTACTAATACTACTACTACTACTACTACTACTACTACTACTACTACTACTACTACTACTACTACTACTACTACTACTACTACTACTACTACTACTACTACTACTACTACTACTACTACTAGCTGCTATGCGGGCTGCTGGCGGGGTTCGAGATTGAGTCCCAAGACAGAGCAGGACGAGTGAGTTCCGTTAGCGATCAGTGAGCGTTTGTCAACGAACACAGCGAACTACCTGAACCGCTCATTATCTGAAGTTTACCTGCCGCACATTTATACAGGTAGAGCGAAGAACGTCATTTCCCTATCACCGTCCTGAGAGGCGAGGTGAAGTGAAATCCACTCCAAAAATCAACGGATTCAGGTCAAAATGCCCACCTGAAGAGGACAAATAATGCGAAAATTTGTACACCAACCCTCTTGCGTTTACCTCTACAGCTCAGTCGTTCGCTAAGGGGATTAAAAGTTTTCGAATGCGTATACCTGCTCAACCACCAGGTTCTGTCAATATTTTGTTGTATACACTGGCTGCGCTCTCTACAGCAGGAACTTTATTATTCTGACGTTTTGGATGCCGACTCCGAGTCATCATGAGAGACACATTATTAGTAGTGTCTGGTGGATTCTAGATTGATTGCTTAGGAAATCGTGCTTGGGCAGTCAGCTTGCTGTATCAGAATTGGTGGATTCCATACGTTGCAGTAGGCTGAGCAGGTAACTTGACCCAAATGTCATTAAACTCACGGCTCCCAGTGGGGCCTCGTAGCTCAGTTGGCTAGAGCGTTGGCTGTACTAAAGCCTTCTCCTTGCTTGCGTGGGTTCGAATCCCACTGAGGTCGCCGAGTTTTTCACAAGTGGGTCAAAGGAATTTCAAACTCGTCAAACTTAAATTTTAAACCGATCGTGCCGAATTGGCCAGGATATGAGAGATGGCAGCATTCCTCCTCAGTGCCACTGCATATTCTGTCATCCATGTCTATAGTTATCTCTAAGTTTCTCAAACGTAGATGCTTTGCCGGCAATTGCATCTGATGTGGTAAACGACTACAGCCACTCCCTACCGTGTTAGTGGGTCCACCGGTCACATGACCTGGCTCCAAATAGATTACCCTGGAGTTTGTGCCACCCCAACTCCAAGTGATGTTAGAAAATAACTGATGGTTTTAAAACATCCGTGAAGTACCAGAGCTCTAGCCAAAATTTGAGGTCAGTGTCTTTGGTCTTTCGTCTCGTTTGTGTATGCATCCCTTCACAATGTTTTTTTGCGCAATGCTTCGCTCTTAGCAACCGTGGAAGGTATCTTAATCCGGCAACTGCATCCTATGGACACTGTACACCTGTTCGTATATCAGCCCGATCCGTGGTTATCTCTGATTATGAGTAATCGGAAAAAATGCATGAATACAATTATTTTTTTCCAGAAATCGCACCTCCTTCACAACATTTAGCAGCCCCGCAAAAAAATATTTAAATCTGGATTACTTGTAACTATTTCAAAAATCCTACGACATCAATTTATTTAAATAGAACTAAGTCTGATCAGACGTTGAAATTCACCAGCTCAGTAAACAATAAATTCCCTACAAACGGCTTAACTCATGGAGAGGCCCAAATTATACTATAGGAGGTCTTCGGACTTTGGTGGATTAAGTTACATCGCTCCCATGGTTTTCAAGTTAAGTTGCTTTGTTTCTGCACCCTCAGTCACTGTTTGCTTTTTTATTCTCAATATGCTCGAAGTCCGTTTATTTGACAGTGAGAAATGTAAACAATCCTCGGGGCTTTACATGATATGTGGGTGATGTGATAGATTTGATGCAAATCAAACGTTTTCACCTCAATTTGATTGGAGTGATCCATTTACACAGCGAACTACCTGAACCGCTCATTATCTGAAGTTTACCTGCCGCACATTTATACAGGTAGAGCGAAGAACGTCATTTCCCCTATCACCGTCCTGAGAGGCGAGGTGAAGTGAAATCCACTCCAAAAATCAACGGATTCAGGTCAAAATGCCCACCTGAAGAGGACAAATAATGCGAAAATTTGTACACCAACCCTCTTGCGTTTACCTCTACAGCTCAGTCGTTCGCTAAGGGGATTAAAAGTTTTCGAATGCGTATACCTGCTCAACCACCAGGTTCTGTCAATATTTTGTTGTATACACTGGCTGCGCTCTCTACAGCAGGAACTTTATTATTCTGACGTTTTGGATGCCGACTCCGAGTCATCATGAGAGACACATTATTAGTAGTGTCTGGTGGATTCTAGATTGATTGCTTAGGGAATCGTGCTTGGGCAGTCAGCTTGCTGTATCAGAATTGGTGGATTCCATACGTTGCAGTAGGCTGGGCAGGTAACTTGACCCAAATGTCATTAAACTCACGGCTCCCAGTGGGGCCTCGTAGCTCAGTTGGCTAGAGCGTTGGCTGTACTAAAGCCTTCCCCTTGCTGGCGTGGGTTCGAATCCCACCGAGGCCGCCGAGTTTTTCACAAGTGGGTCAAAGGAAGACACACTATTGTTCGAACTCTGGATATTTATAAAAAGTCACAGATTCCCCCTCCACTCAGCGAATCCGGGGTTGGCTTTTTACAACGAATAACAATTGGGCCTCAATAACATGCAGTGCATGTTGAACAAGATCTCAAATTGACGTTTCACACGGTACCAAACCGATATGATCGTAGAGGCTGTTGCTGCAGGAACCTGATTTTTCTGCGTAAAAGATCATCTGCATTTCAGCGTTTTGATTGGTACTTAGGCATTTATATCAGAAACCTAGGGCGAGGGGATGTGGTGCTGTTACATCCAGCCATCTAGTGCTGGTTGTCGCTTTCTCTCTCGCAAGAAACATACGTACCTTGCATCTAGACATGCTAATTAGGGGACATAAGATTTCCTAAGCTGGAACTTCGTCCGGTAAACATCAAACAAATTAAGGGCGTCTTCAAGTGGCATAATCACAGAGTGGGGGAGGCACGTTGAACAGGCCTAAGAGCCGAACCGGAGTTGTCTAATTAGACTATTGTTTAGCGCAACTGTGTGGTGAATAATCTCCCAAACTCGCCTTCACACTAGTTGCGGCTTCGGCGGCCAAATCGCCGGTCACCTGCCCCCTCCTCTTCAGGCATCTGATCACTAAGCTAGACACCACGCCCCTAATCCACACGATGAAGAGCGTAATCAGTCCGCTGATCCAGGCCGCTCGACATACCCTAGAGGGGCGTGACGGCAGACGCAGAACCGCCTCCTTACCAGATTTGTCCCCCGGCCCAGCTCGCTTTCGAGTTTGCGCGCGAATATGCGCCAATGGGATGCTGACCAATGATCTGGTCCGTTCTCGAGAGAGTGAGCCTATTATTGGTGGCGTCTACCGCAGCAACGAACGGTATTCCTCTCCTCCAACATGGAAGACGTGCAGTTCTACTACACCGAAAATGTCTTTAACATAGGCCTACTTTCGTAGGCAGCCTTAAGGTAAACCAGCGAAGGATACAGATAGGGAGCCTCTCTGTCACCAAGCTGCGGAACATAGAGTAACGGAGAGTCTTGAAGGCGTTCGTGATGAAGGGCACATGAAACCGAATATCGAGAAACTGCAAATTAGGCCTAAGGTGAAGGAAGAGCACACAACTGAAAGACATGGCAGTCATATTGAAGGTTGGTATGCAAAAGCAAAGTCGCTTCGACGGGTGGACGAAACTAAACGATAGAAAATGGTCTGAGGAACAAGAATATGGAAGAAATAACGGGTTTTCGGGCCAGTGACCGTCAGAGTTCCAATCATTTTGGGAATAAGGGGCTCAACTGACGATTCAGAAGCGTTCCCTCTCTAGACCGGAGCCAATACCAACGCAGGCATCTGAACCAACAAACTGATGGTTATTTCTTAAGGTTAGAGGCCCGGTAATGCGCAAAAACCCAATCCGGTGCTAAAATGCTTGACAAGATGTTTAGCACCATAAAACGGTGTTTCTACCCCGAAGAATGGTTGGCATTCGAAAAGTAACACAGGTTAATAAGTAGCTCCTAGGCAGTCTCTCGACTGTTGTACTCCTCTGGAGTAGGCATGGCCCATTGACCACAGGCAACAATTTGTTGTCGTATGATACAACCTAAGAGCAGACTGCCCCTCGACCGAAACTTTGGCAGTTATCCTTTAAATATTTTGCAATGAGGGGACTGCAACTACGTTCAGGAAACCAGATGAAAATTGCAGAACCGCCTAAATGAGTGAAAATTGGAAACTCAGAGACTGAACGCAAACTCACAGCTTGCAAATCATATTAGACAAACTGGCCATACGTTTGAAATTCAAGGAGAGACCACCTCAAGTTGAGGCACCTCAAAAGCAGAACTCACGCTTGATGCATGGTACGCAGATACCAACTATATCAACAGGCATCTAGACTTTCCCACGGCTTATTTAGTCCTGAGTCATTACATACAGGATAATCACATCAAACGTAAGAAATCCAAGCGAACATTGCCAAGCGACGAACCCACACGAAGATGAGGAAGAGTTAAAAGCGTACTCCACCAGCGGCCGTTAAGCCAAACTAACATCCGTTAAAAGGCCGACACAACGAAAGAATAAAAAAATAGATTAGTTCAAAACCGACTAGTTCAGTTATTCATTTACATTTCTGATCGATTTTCGGCATGAAATGCCTTGAAGATGGACAACTAAACAAGCTCTTGGAAAATTCCGCAACAGTATCATTCTTTTCTGGTTAGGAACTTCAGCTTCTCAGAAAAAACCACCCGTCATCAGTTACTGTCTTTTAGTAGATTGACAGGAATCACATGATTGCTTCAGGCTTACTGTAATAGGGACGTTTCTTCGCTTCGAGATAGATTACGTCTAACGAAGATGTCAGTCCTCATACTCTTAACACCCTCATAATGACTTAAAAAACATCCACTGAAAGGCATTCCTTAAACGATTTGATATTTTAATAAATGCGAAGAGGGATAAAGACTCTTTGCATGGGTTAACTTTCAAACCATTAACTAAAAATGGCGTACGCAGCAAAATTAATAAGTTTAAAAAACACTACTCAAATGCAGTTAATAGACACAAATGTACATCAGAATATAAACAATGCATTTGAGGTATTAGCGAGCAGTCCAAAACCAGTGTCTGCTATTCGACCAGGTAAAGTTACCAAGAACTGGAATTAACTCCGTGATCTGAAGGGATACTGGATCCCCGCAACGATATGGACAGCAGATAAAGGTAGATTATAATAGGACCAATGTGGGCGATAATCAGTCGAGTTCCACGGAACTAGCAGTTAACCGAGCTTACAAAAGTCGAATTTTTTTGGCCCGCGTAAGACAGGAAAAGTGCTTTGTGGGGTTGAACCCTGTTTGATGGACTGCAAATGCATAGTAGAATTATACAGAAAAGCTTCAAAATCTGTGCTGAGGAATACCGACATCTCGGCGGATGTAGACTTCTGTTGATTTGTAACTAAAGAAAATACTCGAATTGGTAGGCAAAATGACTGCTCATCGATAAAAATTCCTCTGGCAGCGCACACTTATATATATATATATATATATTTATGCTAAACGTCGCTATGCGACCGCCTGCGAGGGCTCTAGTCTGAGCTCCAGGGCACAACGGAACATACATGTTCTTTAAGCAGATCGGTGAGCCCCACACTATCATCATATTCCCGATCACAACCGACAAAAACAACGAGCCCGTGGCTCAATGGTAGAGCGTTCGACTCAAATACCAAAGGTCGCGGGTTCGAATTCCAGGTGTGCCACACTTGGGATTGGGTATGACTGGCTGATGACGGCTAATAAGCCAGAAATGGCCATTCCGGTCTCCCTTGTCTTTGTCGGTTCCACCTTATCAACATATGCTACACATCGCTATGCGACCGCCTGCGAGGGCTCTAGTCTGAGCTCCAGGGCACAACGGAACATACATGTTCTTTAAGCAGATCGGTGAGCCCCACACTATCATCATATTCCCGATCACAACCGACAAAAAACAACGAGCCCGTGGCTCAATGGTAGAGCGTTCGACTCAAATACCAAAGGTCGCGGGTTCGAATTCCAGGTGTGCCACACTTGGGATTGGGTATGACTGGCTGATGACGGCTAATAAGCCAGAAATGGCCATTCCGGTCTCCCTTGTCTTTGTCGGTTCCACCTTATCAACATATGCTACACGTCGCTATGCGACCGCCTGCGAGGGCTCTAGTCTGAGCTCCAGGGCACAACGGAACATACATGTTCCTTAAGCAGATCGGTGAGCCCCACACTATCATCATATTCCCGATCACAACCGACAAAAAAACAACGAGCCCGTGGCTCAATGGTAGAGCGTTCGACTCAAATACCAAAGGTCGCGGGTTCGAATTCCAGGCGTGCCACACTTGGGATTGGGTATGACTGGCTGATGACGGCTAATAAGCCAGAAATGGCCATTCCGGTCTCCTTTGTCTTTGTCGGTTCCACCTTATCAATATATATATATATATATATATATATATATATATATAAAGTAGGCTCGTCAGAAAATCGAGGTTTACTCGTGAATTTTCAAACTGGTTACACCAACCCGTCGTCAGATGAAAATGAGAAGTGAGAGTTGGGATTGTCACGCTGGAGGGTTTTGGGGCACAGAGGTTACATTGACAGACTGACGCCAGTGGGGGTTGGGAACTGTGAATCGTGTTACGATAGCTGTCGCATGTGAGGGGAGGGGTGCTAAAGTTTTGATAGTAAGTCACGTGGCGGGGGATGCAGAATCAGTGAGGTTACACTTGGCTGGACGCGGATAAGCAGTTGTTGTTTTAAGGTGGGCGCAATTCAGTGGACCGTGCACGCAGAACTTCGTAATGCGCACCCAGATCGACGTGGTGGTTGAGATTGTTTGTGCTGATGTGCCAAGCTTCGAGGAACTCACGTGCTTATTTAGTGCTAGCCCTGGTGACCGCTTCAATTCCTTAAAAATTGAAACGGTGGTCGCAATCAACGGCGTGCACAAACACGAGAGACAAGGGATCGCGTCGGCGGATGGCCAGTTTGTGTTTGGTTGTGCGGGTCCTGAGTCGTCGACCTGTGTGGCCAACGTAAGCGAAGAGCAATTCGCACATGGAATGCGGTAAATAACATTAGTTTGCTGCTCTTTGGATATGGGATCTTAAACACGCGATAGGCTGCCCGCAGGGGGTTTAGGGGTACTAGTTAGAGGTAGCGCCACACATATAGCATTTGGTCGCTCCATTTGTCTCGTACAGGTGGTGAATGCTCCTGTGGCCGCCTCTAACTGCTACCGAACTCTCACCTGTGGCTCCTCGAAGTTGGGTTCTTCCCAGCGGCCACACCCCGGGCAACCGTCACGACCGGCGGGCTAAACCAGGTGAGGGTCTCCGGTGTTGTGTGTGCCTCCACGACCGGTATGTCTGACTCCTGAACTTCCAACCTCCTCCCTCTCAAAAAGTCATACGGTGGGGGCAACAGCAACCCCGTAGTTGGCCCAGGATAACTCGGGTCGTTCTCCCACTAAAACAAAACCGTGATCCATAGTGGAGTTCGGCAGCCGGCTGGGATGTCCGAGCAGCCCTATCAAAGGACAGCACTGCTTGCCTCGTCGCGTACGAAGGGGCTAGAAAATTTGGCCTAAACACATGCTGGATATCACGTTTTCTGCAGCCGACCACGACTCGCAGATCGCAAAATACGCGGTCATAAAACTCAAACAAACCAATCCCCTTCGCCATACCCTCCAGGCTGCTCGGGTGTGTCCACTCACACTAGCAGCCTGAAATTTTCGTTCCCTTTTAGACAATCCTAGGAGCAACCGGCCGGAATGGAGGACGGCGCTCGTCGCTCTGGAACTGGCGCGCCACAAGGTGGAGATTGCTGCTCTCAGCGAGACCAGATTCTCTGAGCAGGGTCAGCTGGAGGGCTTGGGTGCCGGTTACACCTTCTTCTGGAGCGGCCGGCCAAAGGCAGAGCAACGCGACACTGGTGTTGCCTTTGCCATCCGGAACGAAATCGTGGGACGTCTGCTCTCTCTGCCGCAGGGTATCAATGATCGCCTGATGAGCCTCCGCCTGCCTCTTCGGGGAGACCAGTTCACCACCATTATCAGAGCCTATGCTCCCCCAACGACGAGTTCTGATGCGGCGAAGGACAAATTCTACAAGGACCTGCACACCCTGCTGGCGACTGTGTCGAATGGGGACAAGTTACTTGTCCTTGGTGACTTCAACGCCCGCGTCGGGACGGACCACGCTGCCTGGCAGGGAGTGCTGTGAACCCACGGTCACGGTAGCTGTAACGATAACGGCCTCCTTCTTCTGCAAACGTGTGCGGAACACCGTCTCTTGCTGACCAACACCTTCTTCTGCCTTCCGACGCGGGAGAGGGTCACGTGGATGCACCCTCGGTCGCGGCGCTGGCATCTGCTGGACTATGTTCTCGTCCAGAGGCGAGATCGACAGGACGTGCTGGTAACCAAGGCGATCCGCGATGCCGATGGTTGGATAGATCACCGCCTCGTCATCTCCCAGATGAGGCCCCGACTGCAACCCGACGAAGGCCCCAAGGTAAGCGACCGCCAGGTAAGTTAATACTCTTTTGTTAAATTTGCCTGCTCATTGTTTTGATTTCAACAAACAAATAACCGAGAACCTTGAGAACCTGCAGGCTCCAGATAGTAACGGCACCGTGGAAACACGATGGTGTCAACTGCGAAATGTCATCCCGTCCATCAACCTCAGAGTCCTCAGACGCGCATGCCGTCAACATCAGGACTGGTTTGACGAAAATGACGCCGACATCAGCAACTTACTCGTGGAGAAGAATGGACTACACAAAGCCTACATGGACCTTCGAACTGACGCCACCAAAGCAGCCTTATTCAGATGTCGGCGCCTTGTACGGCAACGGCTGCGGGAGATGCAGTAGGCCTGGATGATCCGAAAGGCTGAGTAAATCCAGGGGTATGCGGACCGCAATGAAATGATAAACTTTTTCAAAGCCATCAAGGCCATCTACGGCCCGTGTATCAAGGGGACCGCACCGCTGCTCAGCTCTGACGGCACTACACTGCAGATAAAGAAATCGCAAATTTTGAAGCGCTGGGCCGAGCACTTCAGAAGTGTCCATAATTGCTCATCAGACATCTCCGATGCTGCCATTGACCGGCTCCCTCAAGTGGACACGAACAATGACCTGGATCTGCCGCCTTCCCTACCAGAAACCGTCCGGGCCGTGCAGCAGATTTCCAGCAGTAAAGCACCGGGATCCGACGCAATCCCACCGGAAGTCTTCAAGCACGGTCGGCCCCGGCTGAGGGCAGAACTCACAACACTCTTCCAGGAGATGTGGCGCCAAGGACAAGTTCCTCAGGATTTCAAAGACGCGACCATCGTCCATCTCTACAAACGGAAGGGGAACCGGCAACTCTGTGATAATCACAGAGGCATCTCGTTGCTCAACATCGCCGGGAAGATCTTCGCCCATATCTTTCTCAATCGTCTTAACGGTCACCTAGAGCAGGGCCTGCACCCGAGAAGCCAATTTGGCTTCCGCCGACACCGCGGAACAACTGATATGATCTTTGCCGCCCGCCAGCTACAAGAGAAGTGTCAGGAGATGCGAATTCACCTATACACTACCTTCGTGGATCTAACGAAAGCCTTTGACACGGTGAATCGTGACGGACTGTGGAAAGTCATGCCGAAATTCGGCTGTTCTGAGCGGTTCACGCACATGGTGCGTCAGCTTCATGACGGGATGACGGCGCGCGTCACTGACAACGGGACGGTATCCGAAGCATTCGCTGTGACCAACGGAGTGAATCAGGGCTGCGTACTGGCCCCCACCCTTTTCAGTCTCATGTTCTCGGCTATGCTGATGGACGCCTACCGTGATGAGCAGCCTGGTATCCGCATCGCCTACAGAACTGACGGGCACCTTCTCAACAGTCGGCGTATGCAGGCTCCAACGCGCGTGTCTACGACTACAGTCCATGACTTGCTATTCGCGGACGACTGGGCCGATTTTGGATTAACAATCAGTATTGCCAAAACGGTTGTCATGCACCAGCCGCCACCCAGCGCGGAATACAATGCTCCTCGAATCAATGTCTACGGTGCTCAATTCAAAAACGTGGAAACCTTCGCTTATCTAGGAAGCATGATGTCGCGAAACACGAGAAACGATGACGAGGTTGCCCAACGGATCTCCAAAGCTAGTCAGGCCTTCGGCCGGCTGCAGGCCTCCGTGTGGGAATCGCCACGGTATTTACCTGAAAACCAAACTGAAGATGTAAAAGGCCATCGTCTTGACGACACTCATTTACAGAGCAGCGATCTGGACAGTCTACTCGAACCAAGCCAGGAAGCTTAATCACTTCCATCTCAGCTGCCTCCGCAGAGTACTGAGATGGCAAGACAGGATCCCGGACACGGAAGTCCTGGAGCGGACCGGAATCCTCAGCATCCATGCCATGCTGAGGCAAGTGCAACTGTGATGGAGCGGCCACCTGGTAAGAATGGACGACGAGCGACTACCCAAACGAATTTTCTACGAAGATGTCGCTACGGGTTCTCGCCGGCAGGGAGGTCAAAACGACGCTACAAGGACACTTCTTAATGTGGCCTTTATGGCCCTCCCACTCCGTGGGATCTGAGTCAGGTGTGGTGGTACACCCAGGGGCGGCTCCGGCCGCGCCAGCCAACTGCGTCCTCTCCCGCCTCCGGTCTTCTTGACTCTATCATGACACCGGGCTCAGGTGGGGAGGAGGAGAGAGTGCAGCAACTGCATCGCAAGGCTACTATCACTTAAAACTAAT
Source organism: Schistocephalus solidus (assembly GCA_017591395.1). Classification (NCBI taxonomy): domain Eukaryota; kingdom Metazoa; phylum Platyhelminthes; class Cestoda; order Diphyllobothriidea; family Diphyllobothriidae; genus Schistocephalus; species Schistocephalus solidus. The sequence continues at coordinate 6,642 of WEDG01009402.1, read as the reverse complement.
TCACGCGCAAGTCACCGTCCCTGCACCACCCTTCCGTGGTGCATACTGTGGACATCGTCGGTCGAACTGTCGTGCTGCCCGCAGGGAGGACGCTGGTTTGTGAGCAATGCAGATGCCAAATCAGTCTAATTGTCAGGCGATCGTTCCCGAAATGTCCTGCATCTATAGCAATGCATTGAATTTCGTCGGTACCACTTTTCCAGTAGAACTCTGATTTTTTGGTTCCCCGTGACTTCGGAGACAGTTTTTCACGAAGCTCATCGGGTATCCGTTAGATCGGAATAGTTGATATAAATAGGTAATTTATTTTTAAGTAGATACTCGCTGTTACAGTACAGGAAGGCACGGTGAAAAAGAGATCGAAAGCAGCTTCGTTTGTTGGCAGCAGGATGATTGTTCCCATAGCTGAGGATTATTTCGGCATTTCAGTCTTTTCTCCGACGAGCCTTCTTCCTTCATTTATCAGCTCGGATGACAAAGTTCCCTAAACCGCTTCAAGAGGACGAGAAGGACGCGAGGTATTTCCAAGATAATGTTCAGTCGGGTCTCACCGAAGCATATGCACTAAGGTAGGATACCCTACAAGTGATGTAACTAAGTCTAAAAGTAACACTTAAGTGGAGTTTCAATAGTAGCTATCACGCAACAGAATTCCAACATTTTTGAAATTCGCCAGGATTCCGGCTTTTGAATGCGTGTTTTCCCACCCGCCTTTAACATATGACTGCATAAGTAATGTGACTTTTTCCAATTGGTTTTCGATGCCTTGATAACTTCATATATAGTTTACCTAAGGTGTACATCAAATACCTTGTTTTGCCGCCTAAACAGGAAAAGTAACGGTCCAAATAAACTATATTTAGGATTATGGTAAGTGTGAGGGTGAAGTTTAGGGTAAGGGTTATGTTTGAGGTTAAGGTCAGAGTTGGGGTAAGGGTTAAGGTAGTTACCATATTAACTGCAGGGTTTAGGGTAGGGCTAGAGTTAAGATTAAGGTGACAGATTATTTTTATTTAAGGCTTAGTGTTAGCGCTTAAACACGGATATATTTACCCTTCCCAAGGTTGGGTGTCAGTTTGAGGTTAAGGTCAGAGTTTGGGTTAGGATTAGGCTAAGGTAGTTATCATGTTAACTGTAGGGTTTAAGTTTATGGTAGGGTTAAGATTAAGGTGACAGTTTCGTTTTATGTTGGAGTTAGGGTGGCGTTAAGACACGGGTTTATTTACCCATCCCGAAATTTACCGTAAGGCCACCTATTTTAAGCGGGCGGGCGGTTCGTATTCCCTGTGTCCTGTTTGAGGCAGCCATAAAAAGGCATCTATACCACATCTGTATATACTCCGAAGAAAGCTATATCTTCTGGTTTTTTAAAAAAAACTTTTACGGCAGATTAACATCGTCGAAAAAGACAAGAAAGACTAACTTATTAGCCATCATGAGCCAGCCATACCCAACGCCAGGTGATGCCAGCTAGAGCTAGAACCCATGACCTAATGATTAGAAGTCTAACGCACATACGATTAAGCCACAGGCTCAATATCTTGCCAGTTTAGATCAGGAACATGGACATCGGTAGATGAAGGCTCAACTCATCTCGTTTTATCTTTGGGCTCACTCTTGAGCCCCACCAGCTGCCGCCCAGCGGCTAGTACTATAGCCTATAGACTATTATAGGTCTATAATAGCCTATGCTTTCCTACCGTCCCTGCGAGCAAAGTGACTTGAACAAAGAGTATAAAATGTAAATACCGAGTTTGAATCAATCGCAGTACACGCCTCACAAAAATAGAGCAACCAAGGTGATACCTCCCAGGTGATATTATTGCTGTGGCACCAACCAGTAGATACTGTCGAACAAAATTAAACAAGGTGGGAGAATTGAGCTCAGATACTCTAGTAAGCCAGACAACGCTCGATCCATCGCACGACAGAACCTCTAAAACAGCTGCATGTATAGGTAAACTAGCTCACAAACCCTGACTCTCAGATGCTTCAAAAAGGTTTTTTCCAGAAGCCACATAAACGTCGTAGCAGATGGGAGAACCGGTAGGCTAAACAGCAGCGAAAGGCAGCCAAAGCGAACGTCCAGCATCACACGAATTTATGCTTGACCATCAATTAGTCTTACTGAGGAAGCAACGGTTTAGAAAAGAGGTAATAAAAGTGCCTGTTTGGCTTCCATGCAAAACAAAAGGTTCAGTCTACCACAAGAACGTGCAATCTATCTAAATAATTTTTGACCTTGTTGAATCATGGTCGATGCCGAAAAGGTGCGGAAAAGTGAGTTACGACCGGTGACAACCCTTCAAAGTTTGGTCTACCTGATTGATTGACGACACCCTTAGAAAGCAAAAATTTAATCGAGTCACTAACGGTAGTGGTGAGATCATCAGTCTTAAGCTGGCATGACAACAACGAGGGGCTCCTTACCCGGCCATAAAAATTTCCATTACATTCTATATCGAAATAGCACGATGTCCTTTACCACCTTTTTAAGCGCTAGGGGCTCCTAGCGTAGGCAACAAACAGCTTTTTGAACTTGCTTTTGATCCAACATTCCGTTGGATTCCAGCATTTTTGTTGTATTTGAAAGTTTTTGAGGGCCTTCAATTGGTCGTACTGCGTCACAGTAGAATAGAAACGATCTCCCACTATTAAAATCGGTCTTGAGCACGTTCTTGATCCAAAATAAAACAAGAACCAGTGGGTTTTCACGGAATATTTACTGGAGCTAAAGAATAACTAAAATGATGAAATGCACTGTTGCGTAAAAGACTTATCGGCCGCTGGTGACCAACTTGTCACCAAAGAAGATCTTACGCTCGACTAAATTCCTCGTCGCCGAAATTTTGTTCCAGGACCGGAGAATGAGGAAAGTCACTTTCCTGGCCCTATATAAGAGGTTGTATTTTTAGCATGGACCTACTGGATAAGTGCTCGGTCTTTTGCGCTTATCAATCCTTATGCCATTGAAACCAGGTTTCCCAGGTCTGATTTATTCAGTAAGCAGTTATTATCTTACCCGAGGTGAGTGCCAGCTTGATACCACAGGGTACATACGACAAAGATAAGATATCAAGACTTTTGGAAAATATAAAGCGAAGTGTCTTCGTGCGTGCCGGCCCTGAAATTAATAAGAACGTCGAATAACGACCCTACCAAAAATGGGTTTAAAAAGCACTTTACAAAAACCCATCAAAGGAAATCACGGTAGACTCTCCGGAATATATTCAGCTCGAGTCCACTCCTGGGACATCAACTGGTTCTCGTGGAGAAAGCTTCTGGTCTTCTAACCACTGCTTTCGGAGTGCCCGAGTCAGCATCTGTCATAGGTTTTATTAAACGATCACGCTCTCGGTTGGCATGGGTTCGATGCACAGGAATCAAAAGTAGCGCCCTGCTTTGAGCGAAGGTCTTTCATCAATTCCTCCTTGCTACAGATTTCTTCTCTGCATCTCTAAAATAGTCTCATCGACGACTGAGGCACCCATTGTCTGATGAAGAAGTGGGCTATGGGACCACAGAGGAGGTAAAGGCAGCAACCGCGGTATAAGAAAGCATTATGATTAGCGATGACTCATATCTGTCCAAATTCAAGTTAAGATTTGGAGCTTATTTGAGCGCTGGAAAGAGAATTCTGAAAAGGAGTGAAAAGAGGATCCAACGTAAACTGGTTATAGAAGAGAGTCGCAGAGAGCCAAAAAGAGAAGTAGGGAAGGAAAAGCTGATGCATATAACCTCCAGCTCTCGAAGGGCTCAAATCAATTTTAAGTCACTTTTAAGAGTCGAGAGTTTGGCAAACGATTACGCTTTTGGTTATTCATCATCAAAGTCTGTGCAACAATAAGAGGGAGAGTGAGAGTAACACAAGTTTAAATATCCAATAAAGCGGTTAGCATGAGGTGATGGTTGAGGACGTTCAGAGGTCAGGGTGTTTATAGTCTAGTCCTATAGGGGGCGAGGGGTGGGAGGGGAGGAAGATGAACGGAGATTATATAGGCTGCAGCTTCGTCACTGTGACACGACACAGCAGGAGGTGTGAACGCATATGTTGAATTTTGTTTTTGACCAAAGGGGGCCTTAGGACCACTAACATCGCTTTTCGTGAGCACAAAGTTGGGTTAGAACAACCGTATGCCAACTGCCCTGCCATCGCAAGTATCTGATGACGCAGGAACTTGAAGTGTTTTCGTCAGCACTTTATAGACAACCCTGAATGCTTGGTTTTATGTCTACCCAGTGACTGCAGTCAACCAGATGAGCTGCAATTGCGCTAGAGATGAACTTTACCATGCCTTGGTTTAGCCAGGCAGGAGGGTGCGTTCGCATCAGCAGGAAGTTGCCTAGTTGTTTGACCAGAATTCCGCAAAATCGTTAAATTACAAACGAACCACCTCAAGTTCCTGCGTTAGGGGATACTTGCGACGGCAGGGGCAGTGGCCATACGGTTGACCAACCCAACTTTGTGCTCACAAAAAGAGATTTAAGTGGCCCTAAAGCTCCTTTGGCCTAAAAACAAACTCAAAAATATGCGTTTCGCACGCCTCCTGCCAGTCGAGTCACAGTGACAACTCCATAACTTATAGATAATTTCCAGTACAACTTCCCGATCCCTCGTCCTTTTTAACTACAATATAACCCTAACCATCTCCTGTTGGGTCCACGGTCGCCAGGCTTGGGGCGCATATTCAAAGATGTGGCCTTAGAAACGGCCAAAGACTTTTATAAAGCAGTCTTCATCGAAAACTTCAAATGCCACTTGATAGCTTATATCATTGAATTGGCGGATTAAAGCTGCCTTGCATCATTGCGTAGAAGGCTTCAGGTTGTCTTTCATCCAAACTCCAAGATCCTTCTTTGCGTGTGCTTCTCGGAGTGGCAAAACCATTCAAAAAAGTAGGGTTGCATATCAGTGACCCTGATTTCGATTTCCCCAGACGTAGCAGGCTGCATTTGTATATTTGTATATTTTTGAAGGGTTACAGGCATTGCCCTTGATTTTTCAGTTGAAGGACAAGATCCATTTGCGGGACCACTCGTCAAATCGACAGAAGATTTTTATTGGAAATCGTCTACATCGGCAGCCTCGTGGATAACTTTTCCAGACTTTTATATCGTCCGCAAACATAGCAAAGTTACAGTCCAATTCCTGTGTACAATCATTAATAAACAAGAGAAATAGGATCGGTCCGAGCACTATACCTTGTGAGACAACACTTTCGATGACTGTGCGCTTTGATCGTGATCCACTTACACAGACCACTTGGGAACGATCAACGAGAAAATTCTTGATCCACCTAAGACGTTTGCCTCCAATACCAAACATTATCAACTTGTTATGGAGACGCTGGTGCGAAAAACTATCGAAGGCCTTCTGGAAATCAATGAAGGCCACATGCACGGTGTCTTTTGCGTCAAGTGTTTTAGTCCAGCTTTGCATCGTATAAAGTAAGTTCGTAACACATGATTTTCCATTATGAAAGCCGTATTGCGCAGTTGATACGAGGTTACGGGTTTCTAATTAAGTCATCAATTCCTTTTTGACAACCTTCTCCATAACCTTGCTACAGATTGAAGTCAGGCTGACAGGCCTATAGTTTGTAGCAAATGCACGACTACCACTTTTGTGAAGCGGTGTGATGTGGGCTGTTTTCCAGTTGGAAGAAATAATTCCCGTATTAAACGATTTCTGGCACAGAAAGGATAGTTGTTTCGCCAGCTCTCGAGCAAGTTCGAGGAGTAGCTTTGCTGGAATCTCGTCGTGGCTAGGGGATCTGCATGCCTTCAGATTTTTTTAGTTCTTCAAAGACCACCTTTTTCTCGAAAGAGCATATCCTGAATAATTGTCGCTCAATAGTCTCGTAACTAGATAGAATAAAAACAGCTTCTCGGGTGAAAACCGACTAAAAGAACTGGGACCGCTAATATTTCAAAATAGTACACTTTTTAGAACGATCAACCCAAAAGACTTAGGTCTTAGCGACACGAATAAGCTAGCTTTATCGCCTCATGCAGATCGTATTTTTGCAAAGGCTACACAGATATGTGGTTTTATATCACACAATTTCTTCCTTCCAGAAACAAAGTTAAACCTATGCCGCATGTTAGTTCTTCCTATTCTAGAATACTGTTGTCCCCTCTTTGGGCTGATGAACGACTCTGACCGAAGTAAGATTGAAAAAAGTTCAGAGGGTTTTTACTCGAAGACTATTTTCTCGTCCTGGATACATTATCTCTTAAACGGATAGATGTCAGTTAGCAAACATTAAACTTATGTGGGTTAGAAGACTCGAAGCCGGTCTCTGCTTCCTGTTTCGCGTTAACTCTAGCCCAAATCTTCCACGAATTAACGCTCTCACTCCGGTAGATCGACCCTATGTCACTCGTAATTCCTCCATGATCATTTCACCACCCCTTAGCTCCACAACTGACCGTTCTCAGTTTTTGCCTCCAAATATGCTCTCATATGGCATAATCTTCCACTGCAAAATTAGGTTGTCGTCTACAATAGCTATCTTTAAAACCAAATTACGCAAACATTTAACTTCGGAAGATATAAAGTCCTTATTGTCTTTTTCCTTCCCAAACTCACAACTTTTGGATTTTGAAAAGGGTCCTCCTGGTATTTGAAGCAGCTCCCTT